>BMAU01018964.1:0-226567 GCA_019973935.1 Trichonephila clavipes | reverse complement strand
TATATATATAGAAAAAATCCGCTAGGTGGAAAAATTCGTTAAATAAAGATTCATTTTGCAACATACTTCGTAAAACCGCATAACACTAATTTTAAATTACTAAACACTATATATTATTAAAAATTATTCACACCCTTTTTCTATTAATTATTATGTTTATTTTGTATATATCTTACCCATCAAGAATAAATCTGCAAGGAAAGCAAGAAAAATAATTAAAAACGTCCACTAATGCCCTTGTATTCTCAATTAAAAAAACTCTTTATTAAAATGAATGAATTTTTAATCCTACAAGTAACTTTAAGCATGCATTACCACATGCATCTAGGGGCGTCTTAAGGTTTTTTGAGGTTCTGCCTGTGATCTTTAAAAGTAGACAGAGTATATAGCATACATTGACAAATACTCGTTCAAACGGTAATTTGAACAAATGTGCACGACTCACAATCTCCAAAATTAGGAAACAAACCGGCTCAACTGATGGCAGCATTTTGACTAAATGAGTTGAATGATTGTTTATGGTATTAGTCCTAGGTCTACATAGACAATGGTCATCACTTATTATACAGTTTTACCACTTTGACATGCAGTTTGAAATCCACCAGTATATTAAAATAGAGAATAATTTGGAACTTATGAAATCTACACTTTTCACTATAAGCACATTTTCAAGAATCTTTTACTATTTACATAAAAAATTATGACTGCTAAGCCATCAACTCAAGAGAGGTTTAAATATTGGAACATAAATAAAAATTGGTTTTAATGATGTTGATAAACTTTTGGTTTGAAATCTTGAAAATGTTTTACCTATATTACGCACAACATATAATAATATTCTACAAACGACTCAGTTATCATTATACTTTATGATAAATATCAGATTTTAAATATATGTATGCTTTAGGGAATTTAAGAGCTTAGAAAACAGTTTAGAACTTACTGATGTATTGGAATTGGCTGGTAATGTGGCAAAATATAGTTCGCAGGAAGGAAATTCCCAAAACGTGTGCATCTTGTTTTAATTTTTGAAACATGGCATTTAAGCCCTTCATGTGCAGCAAAATGAAACAGATAGAAATGAAAGAAGAATCTAGAGTTGGAGATAATTTGATTCTTCTTCTGTGAGCCACTTGAATAATCTGCACACTTTCAGGCACATCCTGGGGCGAGATTCCATGGGGTTTTGAACAATTCCACACTTTCAGGCACCTCCTTGGGGGCGAGATTCCATGGGGTTTTGAACAATCTCCACACTTTCAGGCACTCCATGGTACTTTGAATAATTCCGCTACTTTCAGGCACCTCCATTGTGCTTTGAACAATCTCCACACTCACCTCCTTGGGGCGAGAGATTCCATGGGGATTTAGAACAATCTCCACACTTTCAGGCACCTCCATGGTACTTTGAACAATCTCCACACTTTCAGGCACCTCCATGGTGCTTTGAACAATCTCCACACTTTCAGGCACCTCCATGGTACTTTGAATAATCTCCATACTTTCAGGCACCTCCATTGTGCTTTGTGCAATCTCCACACCACCTCCATGGTGCTTTGTACAATCTTCACACTTTCAGGCACCTCCATGGTGCTTTGTACAATCTCCACACTTTCAGGCACCTCCATGGTGCTTTGTACAATCTTCACACTTTCAGGCACCTCCATGGTGCTTTGTACAATCTCTGCACTTTCAGGCACCTCCATGGTGCTTTGAACTGACCCTGCGTAGTCTTGGGTTCTTCTTGAAAAATTTTCGTTTTTTCAATTACAGTTGACCTCCAAACCTCCAGAAAGGCACTAGAAGAACTTGGATCCGTTCGATTAAAATTTCGTCATCCAGACTAGCTGGGTTCTGTTCTGGAGAATTTGGTTCTTCTGGAGAAGTTGGTTCCATGGGAGGGGTCTTAGGACAACCCATCCACTCTCATCTTTTTACATCAATTTTTCCTGCTATTGGGCCTCGCTTTGATGACAGCTTCAACAACTTGGATTTCATCATCATCATCCGCGTATGACAAATCAGGCTGAAAAATAAAAATAATATTTTTTTTTTTATAAATAACGAACTTTTTTTAAAAAAATGCTAAAAAGCCTTATACAATTCAAATTAACTGAAAACATCACAAATATACGTTATTCAATAATTAAAAACACGTTGTAATATTCAATTTATGGGGACAAAAAGTTCAAAAGTTGAAATGGGTTTATTACTACACCTAATATAAGAAAATACAATTATTACATTAGAATTGCGTAACATTTATTTTAAAATATATGGTGTAAATTAATTTAAAATAATATAAATAATCACATATTAGTTTGCACTGATTTTTTAAATCAACGGCAAAAAAGATTACAACTTGTAATTAAGACATGCCATTTTTAACTATTTATCGTGTTTTCTTTTTCTAGAAATAATTTTTTTTAAAAATAAACAAACGAAACACTAAAGTTAGCTCGAAAATCAAACGTAAAATTGCAGTGGTTATAAACATTTGCAAAACTCGAAAATATGCTAGTGTAAAAGTATTTTCAAAAGTATCAACCTATTTCTTCCTAATTTATTTTGTTGTTTCTAAGATTTTGTATAATTTTCCTAATTTTTCACCAAAATATTGTATTTAAATTATTTATTTATTTTTTGTCATAATGTCCTTAAAACAATTTTATGCATGTATTCTAGTCTAAGTAATACTAAATATCATGAAAATTATCCATTTATGAGTTTTTTTAAAATCACAGATCCAAACGTAGTCGGATACCTAAACAAACAGTTGAACACAGCAGGGGAAAAAGACAATCAAAGCTTATTTGTAAGAAACGGAATGTGAAATAAGTCCTATTAAATTTAAACATTAAGAACGTTTAATAAGATTGGCCGGGGTAGCCTAGGGTTATGGTCAATTTCGTGGCCAGAGTGTCGCAGGTTCAAGTCCAGGTGCCACTCAAGACTCACTGTGCCGATCTAGGTTAAATCTGTTGAGGCTCAATGTCCTCCCTGTTGGTGAAGTAATTTGGGAGGTGGGGTGACATCTCAGGCGCTTGTCACTTGACCGAGGTTTAAAATTACGAGGTTCATTGCCAATAGCCCTATTGTTGCTTTATTGTGCACAACGTTAATGTAACTAACTCTTACTATATACGAAAAGGAAGCTTTGATATATATTTTTAAGTACTTATAGTGAATTATGCATTATACAAAAGCTACACATCTGAAAAAATCAAAGCAAAACAAAAAAAATTAGTGAAAGTAAAATGAACTAGTTTTAGCACTTATGAAAAATTCTTATTGATTATATAATGCATGTATAAACAGAAGAGAAAACAAGCTAGTTTTTAGTAATTATACAAATTCTTATTGATTATAATGCTTGAGTAAACAGAAGAGAAAACTAGTTTTAGCAAATATTTAATATTCTAATTGATTATATAATGCATGTGTGTAAAACATAATAAAATAAAAGTATCACCCTAAGTATTAAATCTTCATAAATCTATTATAAAAAGGCAAAAAGGAAGGAGGATTACACCCCGGGTTGACTGAAAATTCTTAAAGAGTACTAAGAGAATGCTGTTTATAAAAGAAAAATAGTTTTCTTCCTTTTTTTTAATTTCATACTACTTTTAGGAAAAAAATTTAATGGAATATCAGGGTGTATAAGAAAAAGAATTGAAGGTGAATTAAAAGTAAATTCATAAATTAATGCCACCTGATTTCTGTTAAAAAATATCATTCTAAAAGAAACCGCGAGAGAGCAACAGTTTAAGTGTAAAGTAATATGGTCTGAAGAATAAGTCTCGAAAAAAGAAAGAAAAAATCCTCAAAAAATATAAAAACTACAATTTGATCGAAAACTACAATTTAATAAAATTATATAAATTTTATTTGAGAAAAGAGAAATAAAATATATCTGTGTTAACACACATACGAATAAATTATTTATAAAAAAAAAGCTCAATATTGAAGTCTATAGCAAAATTTAAGTAATTTTGTAATTCTAGATTATAATTAATCAATATGTTTAGTTATATGCAATCAAACTATATAAATACTTTATACTTTTCAACTACAAGAAAAATCTAATATTAATCCTTTCTTACTTAAAATTTCCCTTCTCTTAGAACACTTTGTTTTTCTGCAGATGAAATTTTGTTTCAATTCTATTTATTTTTGAATTAAATTTTGACTTCTGTACCATTTTTGCCATTATAACAGATTTTTTATTTAAAGCCAACCTTAGACTTCAAATTTGTTTTTCCTGTTTCAGATTGTTGCATTATTAGTGTTTGGATGGTTTGAATTTACATCGTTCACAATAGTTACACAAGAGCTATTAGTGAAGAACTTCTTAATTTTCAACCACAATCAATTGACATATGCAGTACCTGTGACCTGACACCTAGTTTTCCTAAATTCTGTAGAATGCCAGATAAGGTATAAGAAGCTTAGAGGAATTTGAAAAAGCAGCAATTTTCGTTATTCTGCAACATGAGTCTTAAGTAAAATTGGCACTGTAATTTTTTTTTTACTGAAAACATTTTAAAAATCCCTGTACACCATAAAGTGTTACACAGGGCTTACAGAAGTATGAAACACACATTACATAGGAAAGAAAATATTTTAAAGTCTTGAAGAATTACACAAGTATTAATAAATTTATAGAACTTTAAAAAGCACTTCTGGTGGAAATAAGTTGGCGAAAATTTGGAAGCCACTTTATATTAATGCCCTTGAGAGCCAGTCTGAGGTTCTTTCTTTCTGATAAACTTGAACACAGAGAAGACAAACACATGTGTGTGTGTGTTCTACATTTTCCTCACCACCAATATTACAATCCCAGGAAGACGACGAACTGAATTAAATTTGTTCAAATAGCTTTTAAAGTCACCATGGCCAGGATCAGTGGTGAAGCTACCAATGGGTTAGGTGGTACCATGCACCGGGGCCCTCAAGCCTCAGGGGAGCCCTGACCTTGACCACCAAGCAAGCGAAAACTTACGAAAATTTCTCCCATATTTAAGATATAAATATAAAGGTTACAACATAACTAGAATCATCGCAATTCAGTTGAAAGTAATTTCGTTTCACTGTTTATTCATTGTTGAGAACTTTACTTATTGAAAAGAGTTTGTTATTTTTAATTTTATAATAAATGTTACTTGAAAATAAGCTTCACAAGTTCTATGAAATATCTTGCCATACTTATTATTACAGCTTAAAAACATAACACAAGGAGCTATTTTTTCCGAGATACATTGGATTTTTAGTAACAATAAGATTTATGGTAAGCTAGTTTCTGCTTCAATATTTCGCAATTTACTTATATCTGTAATAAACTGATATTACAGTCCTTCCTCTTTCCTCTGCTTTTCGCAGTTTTTTTTCTTTTTTGAAATAATTATAATAATGCATGTTTTTAATCACTTCCCGTCTATCTCGGTGGACCATTTAGTAGCTGTAAGCCTTCTGCGGATAAATTCGATCCTCCCAAATAAATAAAACAGCTAGGACTCCCTAACGACATTTTGTTGCGTAGCATTACGTTTCTGCTTCCCTTAAAACATCAGTGAGTACTGAGTACATACGAATTGTATTGGATAAATTCTAAAACTAAAATTATGCATTAAAAAAAAAGAAACCCAGTGGTTCATTTAAGCGCAAAACAATGCCAAGAAGGAGTGAATAAAAAAAAAATTTCCAGCCTTGTATATTTAAACTATTCATATATTTTTACTTGATAAAATCAACAAAAATGGGACCCTTATTTTTTTTTCTTTGCCAGGGCCTTTCTATACCCAACTACGCCACTGACCAGGACGGTAATTTGCACTCAATCTCGAGGCTATGAAATTTGTTATCTTAACTACTGAAGCACTATGAACCTGTTACATACTTAAAATAAATGGAACTGCTAATTTTAGAATAAAAGTGGAAAAAATATAATTCAAGTGCATCCATATTATGACTTCATGTTACATTTTTATTTTTTATTTCACTGTCCCTCAATATTCATCAGGTTTTTCATGTACATATATATATCAAAAAAGTTTTATTTCCCAGTTCCATATCCATTCATCGTTAAGGAACTTGACCATCCCCAAACTTTGACCTCCCCAACAAATATTACGACTAAATCCGTCACCATGCCAATAAATTTGTAAATATAATACAGACCAAAAAGTTTAAATTGTGAAGTTCTTGTTGAAAATAAAATACTAGAAAAAAAATATTTCCTAATAATGATGTAAATCGAAACCTATTCCTTTCTTCTATGACTTTTATGTCACATTTAAAACTTCATTAAAGGACTGCAGTATTGTCCAAAGAGTACATCATTAAAAGCATATTGTGTAGTCTTAAATTTCTAGAAAACAACGAACCAAAAACTAAATTCTTGACGAAATAATCGTAATTACTGAGATAGCTGATGTAAAATATTATTTAAAAAACAATGGATTTCGAGATATTAGATTTCTTTTAGGAAATTTGGAAGGGGAAATTCGATTAAAAATTTATTTTTTACCATTTTCAGTATCATTAAACGGTTAACAATCCTTTTCGCCCTCGTGTCAAAATGATGGGGTGGGTTTCACCATATTTTCTTGTGCTCGTATTATTTCCGTTTTGGGGGTGTAAAATAATCTATTAAAATTATTTTTATACTCTGAAAAATTTCATTTCCTATTTTACATATCTGATGGGAAACCAGATTATTTAAAAGTAATGAAGATAGTTGGCTTTACGTTCAGCAAAGTTAATTGTAAAACTACACTCACAAACTATTTTCTACGATAAAAAAATAGGCCCTTTACTTTTACTGTTTTTTTCTTTGAAATTTATGCGATGGGTTACGGGCTCAGCTTTTTTTCTTTCCCAGTGATGAGCCATATTTTTATTAGAAAAATAAAAAGTGCTCGATTTTTTTTTCTTTCTTTCTGACAGCTGTCTTTGCGTAATTTTAGAGAATGGGATCACAAACCGAGACATATTTTTCATCGGATATAAAAGCACTCCAACATTAATGTATTCTGACTTCGTTATCATATGCAGAGCAAGAAATTTTATTATGTTACTCCTTTTAACTGAAGTGATCTATTTTTCTTATATAAAATGTGGTTGAAATTTCATCTCCTATATTGTAATGCTGTGTGTTACAGGAAAAATTTACTTTGTTTATGGAATATTTTCACATTTTATAAAAAAGCATTGTAATAAACAGGTGTATGAATTACGCGTCGGAAATTTTTATGAGAATTGCAACATTTTTTATCTTTGTCAGAATTTGTGGGCCAAAAACAGTGTTTGTGTCCATTTAAACTTTTAAAATTTAGTGTTTTTTATGTCCTTTTTTTGCTTTAATGTAGTAAATATAACTAAGCACGCCATTCTTTTAATAAAAATCAGAATTTGTCTTAGTCATCACTGTGTGAAAAGTATGGAGGATTTTGTTAAGAAAAATTCATATTTCCGACGTAGAGCGAAAACTGTCCAAATATAAAAAAAAATGCTTAAAAAGAAATAAAACTACACATGAGAAGCTTGAAAAAGTCTAATGAGATGGATTTAGATGTGGTAAATATAAAATAGAATTTTTTTTCTTGAAATTTAGCTTCTATAAATCACAAAAAAAATATCAGAAAAATCTAAGTTTTTCCTCAAATCTTGCAGATTTTCTAAAGTTAGTGTTTTTTTTTTTTTTTTTTTAACATCTATGAACCTAAGAGCTCAAATTTGTACTGACATCTTAAGTTATATTACTTACTTTAACACGGAAATTGATGATTTCCTGATAATTATTTATTTTAGGCATTGAAATTTTACCAAATGCCAATTTAAAATTAGGTTTCAGTAAAATCAAATAATTAATAAATAAAATGTTTAATCATGCTTCAAAAGAAAATTATTCGTTAAAGCATGTAAAACATTTACTTCTGACAGAGAAAAAATTTTACCATTTTGAGGAAAAGGTACATAAAGTTGTTGAAATAAACATGAACATAAAGACTTATCCAGTCCAATCATACGCAGGTCATCTCAAAAAAAAAGGATTACACTCTTTACATAGAGTAAGAGAGTAATAGAAATTATCTCTCTTACGAGAGTAAGAGAATAATTTCTATTATCATCTGGTTAATGTAATATTCTTTTGTTTCAATGAATATTAAATTGAAGGAAAAAAACAGGAAGAGAACATCTAAAAAAGTTCACGGTTCAAATCATTTTCGAACCTAAACGGACCTTAATTTCTTTGGAAAAAAAATAATCAGTAAATTAAAAATAATACTAACCTCAATAGAAGTTGAAAGTTGAAATTCAGCTCCACTTGTCTCAAGGGGTAATGATGTTGCCCGCCTGAAAAATTTTTTAAAATTACTAGCATTTTTCGACTAAAACGCTGTTTAGAATCTTATTTTATGTCACCAAAATTTAAGAAAATTAAAAATTAAGAAGGAAAAAGCAAATGAGACATAAAAAGAACACTAACCGGCACTCCCTGGCTGAATAGACGGGGCCACATTAATATGGGGCCAATCAGTCTGGATAACACCATGGGAACTGCTATCGAGTTCATCGTCGGAATCATTATTTGCAGTCTGAAAAAAGAAGGAAAAAAAACCTGTTAAGAAGAAAGAAAAAGTATATTTTTTTGGCCACGCCTACACATCTTAATACAATTGAGATTTCTTTTTGCTCACACTAGCTAAAATTAATGAATTTCATTTTTTTTAAATCAATGATGAAAAGTAATATGACAATGATCATTTTATTCGCAAAAGATTGTTTATTTCTTCACTTGTACCAAAACATCTAATCCACGAAATTCATATCTGAAGAGTCATTAGAAAACTAAAAAATGAGAAAAATTGAATTTAAGGCTACAAAGTACAATATTTCAAACAAATTTTTTGGAGACAGTTACAGTAAAAATAATTTATGTTTTATATTTAGATTATATTAAGCTGATTCTGTAAGTAAAAAAAGTCAGTTTGATCGTAGTCATTATTTTTGCAATTTTTAAAAACTAGGAATTTTTAGGTTTTTTTCAAAACTTTTATAAAATACTCCATTTTTAAAATTTTTTAGTCCTTTTTAAGTTATTTATGTTTTTTAGGTTATTGCAACAAAAGTTAGTATGGATTTAAAAATCTATTCACTTGTTGATTTTTTTTTATAAATTATTTTTCTAGAAAAGCCTGGAAAAAACACCTAAAATTTTTAAAATATCAGCTTTAGCATTTTTTTTAGAAAAACAACTAGAGATCTCACCCTAAGTCCATACTAACTTTTGTAGAAAATACGTTTTGGGAGTATATACAAAAAATTTCAAGACTCTATGATGAACAGAAAAAAAAAAAAGCCTTAGGGATTAGAAAACACGTATACCTTCAAAATTGAAAGCCTGAGAAAAACGCATCTAAAGTTTATGAAGTCATAAAATAAAAAAACTTATAATGCCCATAAAGCTTTAGTTTTTTAATATATTATTTACAAACGTATGCTCTACATTGAAATGCTATTTTGATTAAATATAACTAAAAAAAATTTTTAAATTCAAAATATATTTTTTGCATAATATTGATAGCATTTGTTAAGACGACTAGTTTATTCAGCTTAATCTTAACCTAATATTTTCACAAAAGTTTTGAAACACAAAAGCATTTATGTACAAAATAATAATGATACTAACTTAAAAAAAATAGCCAGGTTTGTTCATAAAATTTAATTTTTTTCAGTTTTAGATTGGGGCAATTTAGGAAGTTTTAGCTTTTTTGTCGTACGACTTTCAAATACTAAAAATATAGTACTACAATATGTTTAGTATAATGTAGTTTGGTACATCAAGGAAATATATTCATTTATGACTGAAATGTTATCCAATAACAATGTTACACAGAATTTTCAAATGCTAGTTAAACTATCAAAAGCATTTTCAAATGGAGAGTGTAAGAAACAATTATGATAAAACTAATTCCAGTTTGTTTCAAAATTTCAATAATAAAGAATAAGTTATTTAAATAATTCAAAAGTTGTGCAAGTAACGAGAAATGTTGATACACTCACACACAGATAGGATTTTAAAAATAAGTGCTAATATTTTTTTGATAAAATTTGTAATGATATTAATAGCTGTGGCATCTCAATGAAACAAATGACAGAAAATTATTTTCCAGGTTGGCAATTACTGCATGTTTTCGTAAAGAGAATAAAATTTACGAGAAACTTTTAAAATTAGCAATTATATCAAAAATATCGAGAAATATTGTGCTTGTGAAGTTATAGTCAACACAGATTAAAAACAAAAGTTATTTCTGTTGCAACAGATGGAGCTCCTAACATGACTGTCCCTGAAAAGGTTTTGATAAATTACATATATATTTCAAAAGAAATTGGTTATCCAATAACAGTTTTTTTCTGCGTCGTTTCTCAGCAAGTCCTACGTGCAAAATTCAGAGCTAGCAATTTCAAAGAAATATCACGAAAAAATTCATCAAACCATAATTTTATAGTTGCACGCAACATGCACAAAAAAGACAACTTAAAAAACCATTAAATGATGTTGATTGCCAATTTGATACACTTTTTAATGTGTAATAACTAATGTTGGCTAAGTCAGGCCCATTTTGAGAAACGTTTGTGAACTGCGGGGAAGAAATACACCTTATTTAACCCTTTATCTACCAACGGTAAAATTTTTATATAAGTGCCACTCACTTTAAAATTACATAGAATAACCATTTTTACAAGTACTCTTGACGATAACTAGGCCGTATCACACGTACACGTTTCAAAGCCATTTTTCGTCCGATTCGTGCAATTTTTACTCAGTTTCCATAGCAACCACTTTAGAACAATTTTTTGCTAGCAAGCTCAAAAAGTTGTTCCAAATAAAAATTGCTTTGAAATTCCAGCCAATGGGGTTCTTTGGCGCCCTACGTCATAAACAAGATGTCAGCTTCGGTTTTGTCTAATACTTCAGATATGCCGTATAATATTTTTTAATGGTGTATAATATTTTAAATAGAATGGTGCTCTATTTCTGTTAACAACCATCAACAAAAGCGCAAGCGAAATGAAAGAAATAATTTTTGAAGTTCGTTTTCTGAAGTAGAAAAATCGGCGAGTAATTTTTCAATATGGAGATAGAGCGCGGCTGACGTCAGAGCATGTAGTTTTGTTTACGACAACCCTTCCCCCTCAGATTCGGCCAAAAATTGTACAAAAAAATTGCATGGAAAAATATACGTGTGATACGGCCTTTAGCAGGAATATACTTTAAATTCACTCTTCAAGATATATCGCAGCACGGTTCTACGATGAGTATTTTAGAGGGAAGGCGAACAGTTTTATAGCAGAAATTGCGTTTTCAGCTGACATTTTGATCGGATTGCGAAGATTGTCCCTTTGTTCTGAAAAGCTGTTAATGTCAAAAGGTAAGTGTCTTTATTTTTTGTTTATATGTTAATGAAGACCTCAGAAAATGCGCGTTTTGACTATTTATTTTAGGTAAACAGTGTATAAAATTAATTTTACAGTTGAAGATCTTAAATTAATTAATTAGCTCTAACGGATTAAATTTCCCAAAGTTGAGTATTTTGTTTAATGTATATATATCCCTTAATTTTTAAAGTAGTGATTAAAAAAAAAAGATATATATTGCATGAAAAAAAAAAAACTGAAGTAAATCATTATGTGGTAGATAAAGGGTTAAAGAATTATATAAAAATTGAGATTTCAAGGTTTGCAAAATTAGTATTTTCTTATACACATGGACATGCCATTACAATTCAATAAACTTAAGAAAAATTGCAAGGCCTTTGAAAAACAATTGAGGTTATGTTTGTACTGATAAAGAGAGTTGATTGTAATTTAGCTATTTTGATAGAGATATTGATTCTAAACAATTTGTAATTTTCAAATCTTAAAAATTTTTGATGAATCAACACTTTTTAAGAAAACTAATTGGAATTTTTATTATGAATTGTCAAAAAATTAAGGAGCATTAAGGGAAATATATATTAAAGAACAGTTTCTAAACAAATTTAAAGAATTCAAAACAATTGAATGGATATTAAAAATTGTAAATTTCCAGAACTTATTCGACGCAAAGGATTTCAGTATCAACTTAATGGAATTGGAAAATTTAGAAACATAAGCAATAGATTTACAGTGTAAAGCACAGATTCCCAAACTATTTTGTCTCATAGACCCCATGCCATGTTTTTTCGGTTTTGGGTAGACCCCTGCTACCTAATATTAAATATTTGCCAATTTATCAACTTAAATGTCTTTTGACAGTTTGTACTACTAGCGACTTTAAAAGCATTAAATTTCTAACTGTAGTGAAGTATAGTGTTTAAAATTTAAGAAGTACATACTAATTAAATTAAAAAAATTTAATAGTACATAAAAAATAACTGTTATATAAAATAACTGAACAACAAACAAAAAAAACTTTGAATAGGAGGGATGAATCAAATATATTTTCAACATTTAATATCAATCTATAATTAAGTTTAACCCTGAATTTCCTTTGTTACATATGTCCTTTTTTTTTTTTTTTTTTGAGGTTGGCAAACTCACTGAAACTCCTCACTAGGAAAAGCAATTAAAAACTTTCTCTTGATACTTCATAATTTGTAACAAATAACAGGAATGTCTTTTGAACCCAAAATTGCTGACATCCGTTTCTAAACTTTACTTTAAGATCTTTGTTATGGCCTACTCGAACAGTTCCATTGTAATATGACATTTTTTTTTCAATGTGACCATATGAGTCCATTCCCTCTCTACTGTGCTATTATAATAGTCAAAGTATTCTCAAATCTAGTTTCAAAATCTGAATAAAGGCATTTAAATGTTGAATGTAGATTAAAACATCCTGACTGATTGTCTGCGACAAATTGAGAAAATTCGTGACACACGCCCGTCAATATTATACTTCTTTTTTAACTTAATTCTGGAAAAAACACTGAAATTGACTTTATATAAATAAAATTCATGCTATCACCTTATAATTGAAAATTAACCTAATTAAATTTAGTAAATCAATCTATTGAATTGGTAAAATCTGGTTTCCATTTGATTAAAGTTTCTTTTAATATCAAAGTCACGATCTGGTTTATTAAGAGTCACTATGGTAGACCCCCATTTACACTTCATGGACCCCCATATTATTTTTCACTGACATGGACCCCCCTGGGGTCTATATGGACCACTTTGGGAATCACTGGTGTAAAGCTATTTTGACATAAAAATTTGAAGATATGCTAAAACACATTGAAAAATTGAAACAGTATCGAATATCAAAAGATGCAGAGTCTGAATTTCACGTTGAAATCTCAATATTTAATAAGTGGAACGGTGTGTCAGATGCATTAGCTTTAGTTAAACAATATAACAAAACATTTTTAAGTCAGTTCCTACTTAGGTCAACAAAGAAAAATTTATTTTAGTTACTTTTTTATTAAATAGTTACAATTAATATAAAAAGTATATACATATGACAAAATCACAATATTAAGCCATTTTCCTTGTAATTTCCCATTTTTCTTTCTATGTATGGTTTTGGATTTTTTTTTTTTTCTTGGTTCTATTCACTTATAAAAATTTAATTATTCTAATAAAGTAGAATAGTAAAAGAATCCCATTCTCAGAAATTAGGCCATCCCAGGTGGAATTCGAACCCATGACTTTTGAATTAGAAGTCCAATGCACTATTCATTACGCCAAAGAGACAACGAATGCTTTTCCTTTCTATATACGCTGTTGGACTATTATTTTTGTCATTATTTATTCATAATTTAATTTAAATAATTAATTAATATTTGAAAAACCGTACTAACATCAAGTAAGTCATCCACTACAAGTTTAAAAAAATTTATTTTAACTTGAATGGATGAAAAAGTATTTTATTAACGATTGAAAATTTGAACAAAAAAGATATATATATATATATATATATATATATATGGAGAGAGTGAACTTAAACTAGAAATCGCATTGTTACAGTTCTCACTCTTGTGATAGTCCTTTTTTTTTTGGTACTAAATCATGTACTGTCAAAGGTTACAAAATAGATTGACAAGAGATGAATCATGTTGTATTATCTTGCAATCGACAATATACTAGCTTGATTTTTTAAAAAGTTTCAAATAACCTGAAGTAAAAAAGAAACTTCTAAAAATCATATAAGAATAGTTTACTTTAAGTGTAACTGATGCTAAAATATAATGAACTGTTTGTGTTGAATAAATATTGTATTCTTATCTCTATATATGCATTGTTTATTATTTACTTCAAATAAAAACTACATGGGTACTATGTATGAAAACATAAGGTAATGTCACGAGAAAAAATTACATTTTAATTTACTTCTGATTTTAGAATTTTTATACAATCCTATTTGCCATCACTAACTTAATTTCCAATAAATTACCTAAATCATTATTTCAAAAAAGAGCTGTAAGCATATCTGATAGCCAGCTGGTAATATCTATCACTTTTCATGACTGACAGACTCAATGAAGTATACGCATACGGGACAATAGAATGCATTTTGCATGAACTGATCTGTCCATGTTTTTGTTAAAGAATACATTTTTGGAAAACTTAATGATATCAGGAAACATAAATTACACTTTAATGTCAAGTAAGGTGTAGAAAAAATAGAAACAAAATTATAACTTCTTTTAATAAATGAGTCTAAGTAGGAAATGTCATGCACTATTTTGCCTAAAATATAAAAATAAAATGGTATTACCTTTGCTTCGGTATCGATAGCCGCCAGAGTCTGTCTTGGGGTATATCGGTAGGATACATTCGAAATGCCTGTTAAAATGGAGTCCCCAGCCGGGGTGAATTTTACATAGCTGAAAAATAAACAAATAAATGTACATTTAAGTGATTTAAGCATTGCCTCATACATACCGTATTTACTCGATTCAAAGCCGCACCCTAATTCTCAAAATGGTTTTGTGAAAAAATATTGTCATCAATTCTATGCCACACCCCAATTCTCTACATGTTTTTTGAGAAAAAAAAAATTGTGTAAAATGTTCATCAATATCCGATACTTGAGAAATATTTTTAAAATTGTTCAGTGAGAATACTAAGTTAATAATTTATTTTACCAGTATTAAAAACTTTCAAATACGCACATAGACCTATAATTTCTCTAACCGTCAGTATCATGTTTCAAACATGATTCGTCACTCCCATTGTCACACAATAGGTGCCAGCGTCACCATTTTCCCACGTGGTGTTGTCTTCTGTGCCATCCAATGCATTTGTTATGCAACATTTTTTAAAAAAAAAAAAAGAACGCAAAAGAATTATTAAAGACTGTTGAACATTTACAAGCTTCTCTGGGTCCATTTTTTCTCCATACAAAATTGCCTTCCTTTTCATACTTGTGCCATAGTAAACTCGTCTTGATAATTTTACTAATATCTTTGAGGTTTAGATTATTAAAAGAAAGCATATACAAAAGTTTCCTAAATACAAACAGACAACGATGTTTAGGATAGATTGAACATTGGAGATAAACTGTGGAATGGTGTAAGTCATCGACGTCAGAATGGACGGTTCCATTTTTTCCGCTTGAAAAGGAACAAACTCAATTTTCCCTTTCAGCAAATGTTTTCCTTCGATTCTAAGCTGTACCCGGTTTTTAGCACCAAAAACACTGGAAAAATAGTGCGGCTTTGATTCGAGTAAATATGGCATATACCTATACATGTTAAGCACATTTTGAAGCACATTAAAACTTTTACCTCGGCCTCCTCCTTGTTCCTCGTTAGACAGTACCCGTAACGGGCTCCCGAATTTATATCCCAAAACATGACCAGGGGCCCCACTGCTGCAACCACCATATTCGTTGTGGGACACCAGTCAATAGACTCCACTACTAGGGGGACAGTGATAAAATCAGCCTCGTCCTACATAAAGTAAAAAGCATATGGAAATTGGATTAACATAAAACGTAGAATATAAATGCAACACAACAATTTTTATAAATATCTAAGCTTTCAGTTTATTAAAGTATCTTACATCCAGAGGCCACACGATTATTTCTCCGCCCAAGCTGCTGGTTGCAAGATGGCCTCCAGATCTACTGAACGCCAAGGAAGTGCAAGAACGGGTGTGGCCCGGGTGTCGTTTCAGACGGGCACCTGTGGATGAATTATGGATGTACACCTTCTTGTTCCCCCAGTATTGAACCGATAGTTTGGCTGAAAAATAAAGGGTGAAAAATGTGTGTGTGAATTTAACGTGAATTTAACAATAAAAAAAACTTCACTTGAAATCTAATATCAATAAAAAAAAAAAACTCATACTATTTTTGTGAATGAAATTTTTCTCATAATTCAGAGAACTCATTTTTTAATAATGTTGAATGTGCCTTACATAAAATATTTTTAATTTCAAAGCTATTAGGTTTACTTATATACTTTCTTTACAATGTAACAAACATACTTCGGAGATCATGTCACAATAAAGTAGGAAGAATCAAACTTTTAAGAATATACAGCATTTTGTGATTAAAATGTAGTACAAAAACTTTGTATTGACCAAAAAAGAATTGCTCCACTTGCCATAGTTGTCGACCCCTGCTATTAAATATACCCTCGTAGCTGAGTGTGATTTGTGAATACGTCTTGTGTTCATTTGAGAGATTTTAAATTAAAAATATTATTTTCAATAAACTTGTGATGATTTACGTTTCCTACCTGTTAATTTTGATAAACCTTGGGCCACTACTTTACACCTCACCGTCGACTTATCACGCGAAAAGGAACGACATGTCTTTTTTAAAAGTACAAGTGCTTAACAATTTATGAAAATAATAAGGTGAAAGAATCAGTTGAAGAAGGTGAGAGGAAGGTCGAGCCAAAGCATTTGAAATCCCACTGAGCTCGCTCTCCACTATTCTGAAGAATAAAGATAAAATCTTTAGTGCATCTTCGAGTAGAGTGAGAAAATGCGTTAGTAAAGGTCATTTTCCACGTCTTGAACAGTGTTTAGTTTCATAGATGAGACAGTGTCGAAGACAGAATATTCCGATGGTGGCTCTTTATTGAAGGAAAAGGCTAAAGCATTTCGCCAAAGAATTAGGAATCAGAGTTTTCGGCGAGTGAGGGATGGCTTACAAATTTTAAGAAATGGAATGGGGTAGTCTTCAAAAAAAAAATGTGCGTGGAAAGCTCAAGTGTCGACATTAACGTTTGTTCTAAGAGGCAGAACTCGCTTTTTCGGATCTAATAAAGGAGTACGAACCACGCAACATTTTCAACACGGATGAAATCGGACTCTTTTTCAAGTGTTTGCCAGAAAAAACATTTATATTCAAAAAAGAAAAATGCCATGGAGGAAAACATAGCAAGGAGAGGTTAACTGTTTTACTGGCTGTAAACAGGGACGGCTCAGAAAAGATTACTCCCTCTCGTCATAGGAAAATCTGCAAAAACCTCGGTGTTTCAAGGGCACAAACTCGTTCCCCTACCAAATACCGCTCAAACAAGAAGGCATGGATGACCACCGAACTCTTTAATGAATGGTTGGTCTCAGTGAACTTGGACACGAAAAGAGAGAAAAACGACATATTCTCTTTATTTTTAGACAATTGTACCGTGCACAATAACGCACCACCTTTATCTCAAATGTGAAACTTCAATTTTTCTCTCCAAACTCAACCTCGAAACTTCAGCCACTCGACCAGGGCATCATACATAAATTTAAAACTTTTTATCGGCATGAAGTCGTTAAAAGTGTTTTGGATAACCTCGAAAATCAACAGAATGTAACTACTATTTCTATTTTAACAGCTTTGATCATGATTGACAAGGCTTGAGAGCTGTTACTCCTTTGACAATTCACAGCTGTTTTAAAAAAGTCAGGCTTCCCCTCGCTGAATCTGGTTGATGTGGACGATACACTCACTGAATTTAATGCTGAACCATCCCTTTGAAAGCTCTTCCAGAACAAGATTTGACGTTTGACGAATACGTGTTGGTTGACGCGGACACTGCTGCATGGGGGAGCTCTATCTGACGCTGAAATTGTGGCTTTGGACCAAAATAATACAGAAAGTGATGAAGACGAATCGGAGGAGTTGACTCCGGTAACTCTGTCAGAAGCTAAAGTGTCACTAAACAAACTACACAACTTTTTCCTTCAAAATCATGTTGATGCAGCATTTTACAGGCTTCATTTGTTCCAGAAAATCTATTGATAAAAGTTAGATTGAATGCCTTAAAACAAAAAAAGATAACAGAATTTTTCGACAAAAAGGATTAATTATATATAGTATGTATATTCTTTTAAATTGTTGTTTTCAAGACATAAATGTATTCTTTTAATATAGGACTTTTAACTTTTGTTTTATTTTTATACTGTATAAAATGTACTTTAAAAAAATATGTACAATTGTTGCTTTATTATTACATCGTTTTAAATTTAAATGTGTTAGAAAAAACTTCTCTTTGTGTATTTTGAGAGTTTTTTCCTACCCTCTTGATAATTCGAACTCTTGATTATTCGAAGTTTTTCATTGGTCCCTCCAACTTCGAATTATCGAGAGTCGACTGTATATACAATTTTATTTTCTTACTTATAAAGAAAGAATTAATCAAAATAATTTCAAATTTAGTTATTTCAATTGAAAAGGTGATAAACATGCAACATGTATTCAAACTTACCCATCCGGACTTGCAGCTATTTGAAGAACCGCTCCTGAGTTTGGGGGGAATGCGCAGAGCTATAAATGAAAGAAATTTTTTTGAAATTGAAATAGAACATACAGTGTCTCTCTAAAGCGTTCATCCACTTGAAAAAGGTGGAAATCTTACTTTAGCCTAAAAATTTAAATATATACAGTACAATTCGTCTTGCATATATTCCTCATTGATTTCAAATAAGACTTATTTTACTTTTTAAATACTTACCCTCTCTATTCTTAGAAGATTTAAAAAGGCAGGAAGGAGAATGAAAAATACGTCAAAAAGTTATAGTACAACAAAATATTTTGCATAAATTTTGATAAAAAATATCGTCTGTGTAGCTTTTTTCCATTTCTGCATTGTGGCAACATACTAAAAATCGTTTGCTTAAATCTTAGATCGATTTCTGTAAAATTGTCTATTATTTTATTGTGGTATTTTCTTGAAAAAGGTTTTTGTATTCACAAAGGGACCACACAAAAAAGCGTTAGAAAATTGAACATTTTTCACTTCAATCAAGGTAAATCAATTCAGAACTTTGCGAAAACAGCAAATGTTCCATGGTTCACTACATGATAAAGCGATTTAAAGAAGAAAATACTGTAGAGTCAAAAGAGAAGGACGTCAAACGAAGTTAACTCACCGAGGTCGTTGGATTTCTTTTTTTTGAAAAAGAATTATTAAAAATCCACGTATGTGAGTGCTATAAAAAGTTTCTTGCATAACCAGCTGAAACACTTTTTACCTCCATTTCTTCTCAAACTGTTAGAGGAGCACTCAGGATCAGCCTCATAATATGGGCGTTGTGCTTGAAGAAAATTCTTTTGTGTCCAAAATAGAAAGCTTCGACTTACCTTTAATAAATCCACGATAAACGAGTCTGAAACGTATTGAATAATTTCCTATTAGCAGATGAGAACAATTTCAACATTTTTAGTTCCAATGGAGAATACTAATAAAATATATTTTTTTTTAAAAAAATTTTTTCTAAAGCGTGTCTTTTCTTAGAGTGTCTGTTTGGCTTGGGTGCTCTCGGAAAATTAAATTCTTGTACAAGTTCGCATCGTTAGAGCTCAGGTGCTCCTCTGAGAGAGGAAACTGGGCATTAAACTAGAAGCAGCGATTGTATCTGCCTATATGGTGCTGCACTAAAAGAGATACCAGCTTCTGGAGAATGTGCTAGGTCTGCAATAGTAAAACACCAATCCGCAGTCCATTAGAAATGAACAAAAGTTTTAGAGAGATAAGATATGGTTGAATTGAAACGTAATCGAATTTCTTCTCTTTATTTAAAAGAGTGGAATAAAGTTTTAGTTTACTTCATGTTATAAAGACGTTATTGTAAAAAGGTTTTGGTGATATGAACAGTAATTCATTATAAATTATTGTTTTCAAAATAAAAAAATTGAGAGACATTTTTAGTTTTTAAAGAATCACACACTAATTCCCTGAGTTAACGTATTTTAATATATTTCTAGGATAATATACGTAATGAAATGCAGTGGATGAAACATTTTTTCTATTTCTCATAGACAAGGACAACATGTATACTACAGAAATTAAACCTTACTATATCATTCAGTTTAATATAGGTCGGAATGTAATGTAATCTTTAATTCTTCATCCGCTTTCCGTACTACCGAAATAAGTTAATTTTTGTACACGTGATAGAAATGATTTAAATACATACAATCAACATAAGGTAACCAGTATCAAAGTTTACTTTATTAGTAGTACATAATCAGCATGTTTTTTTTTTAAAGTCTTTTTTAGACTATATTAAGTTAATCTGCCGAAGCCCCTCCGTGCCATCTCAACGCTCCATAATTTTCTCTGGGTCCTTTACTGCCCCCTGAAATCCTCAAACGCCCACAAAGGCCCCACGTTGAGAACATATATACATATTGCCCACATTGAGAACATATACTCTAGACCAGTGATCCGCAACCCCGGTCAGTGGATCAAATGATGCCAGGCCGCCTAAAGAAAGTTAAACTATTGCCATTTTATTTAATGTGGTGCATTTCTCTCGGATTTGCACAACTTTCCATGGAAATCATTTTATATTCCACGTTGAATCACTTTTTATTCATTTTTGGTGTAACTGTATTTTATTCTGAAGTCACATTTAAATGTAACTAAATTAAAATTGTTAAACCAAAACAATCTAACATATTAACAATTAACGTGTCCCACCTCAGCGGGCAACGATAAAATTATCAAACATTGACTGGTCCGCAGCGATCAAAGGTTGCAGAGCACTGCTCTAGACATATGACTCTATGATGTCTTATAACTGCCCCCCAAGTTTATTGAATCCTATTTTGGAAGAGCTTGAAATTAGAGTAAGAAGATATATCATAAAACAAAATTTGAACTAAAAACACGAATCACAGAAGAAAAAGGACGAACATCGAAGCAGAAATAACAACAAAATTGGTGAAATCTATACCAAGACGTTAAAGCTGTTTTGGATGCAAAAAGATGCCTTATTAAGAACTAGATTATGAAAAAAATGCAATGCTAAGTTTTTTTAGGGGAACGAAGACTTCTGTGACGTAATTTTTAAGTAGTTTTATTATTAATTTTTCAAAAATAAAAGTTATTCTATGTTTCAAAATTTTATATGTTATTCTTTGAAGAACTAGTTGCTGATACAAAATTTACTATTCTGATGTATTAAATTTTTATTAGTCAATAACATATTTTATAGAAAATTTTAAGTGCATGAACCCTTTTGAGAGCCACCGTATTTTTGGATCGTATAAACACATAAATTAAATTAATTATGCGATCACTTGTATGATACATAACCATCATAAAAGTAAACTTATAAGTCTGACTTACCAAATATATATGTATTATAAAATTCCATAAATATTTAAGGGTTTGCCCAAATGAAAAAGGGACAAGTTGAAAAAGAATACCTTTATTGGAAATCAAAATAAATTGCCGTGATTTGTAACACTGGTCCCATCGCTTCTTCGACAGTAGGCCTATGCCATCGCTATAGGAAGATCGTGGGTGATTCTCGATTAAGTCCTGCAAAGCTTCCTTCCTCTCATCATCCGAATGGAAATGTAATGTTCTCTTTGGGGGAAAGTGTGAAAGGTTTTTCAAAGTGACAAATCTGGACTGTACGGCAGGTGTTCTACAACACTTTTCAAATGAATTTTTCAAAGGTTGTCTGGATTTCTGCGACACGTTTTGACCGGCATTGTCTTGGAGATATGATATCGTTTTGCCACCTTTCACGAAAACGCTTGCGCAATTGTTCGAACTAAGCAGTGCTCGCCATCAACTGCTCCCATTCGCTGATAGATGCCCACATCCAGCTTATCTTCCACAATCTGCACATGTCCACTTTTTCCTTTGAGCAACCCTTATATATTATAAAACATCATTTAAATAAATGAAATATTAGATACATATGAAAAATAAACATCTGAGTATTCATAACATTCATAAACTAACCTGCTCATCAAATTTTGAGGCAGCAGCCCTTTTTCAGCAGCAGATGGGTAATGGCTTCCATCACTTCCGTTGAAGGTGGTAGTGGCGGCCTAGTGAAGGTTAAGGACTTGTGGCTGAGATCGAACCTAACGTTGTTGATGACCCGCTATTTATAGAACGCCGCTGTACGTTAAATCGGTAGATGTGCTAACGTCCTCCCGTTGGTGCAGTATGGAAGTTAGGGGATGAAAGTGTAAGGTCAGGAATCGATTCTCACTCACGCTTTTTGTTGAGAGGAAAATATGAGAAATTAACGCCGTTTTTATTAAAAATTTTTCCGCACTATTTCAATAATATTTATAACATTAATATTAATTATAATAATTCAATGATACGATTTGATAGCTCAGTTATCTCATTAAAAAATACTCAGGAAAGGAGTCTCACTCAGTTTTAAGAGGACTGTAGTTTATTTACCTCTGCTCGCTTGACTCGACTCCTCCCTCGTTGGAGTCTTGATTACTATGACATTCTCATACATGTACACTGAACATGATTAATTATTAAAATCAAATTATTTTGCCATCACAATTTGAAATGCATTTATTTTTTTATGAAATTACAAATTTTGCTTGCATTTGTCATTCAATAATTGTTAATAATTCTTTCTCTAAAACGTTAAAAACTTATAGACAAAAAATTTAAAAATATAAACTCGATATTTCAAATAAGTTTCTAGTATTTAACTTACCAGAGAAGCAATTTCTTAATTTAAGATATCCGAACACATTTGTAATACTTAAAAAAAAATAGCAAACTAAAACATCATAAATTGTTTTTTAAGGATTAGTACAAATAAATACTACTAATATTGATTGTAACTGGCTTCTATGTAGCATTTCAACAAAACAAAGCATGTTTTGTAAAAGCCAAAAATATCTCTATTCAATAAAAATAATATATATATGTATGTTTTGATCGAATTTGGTCGCTTAACGTGTTCAGATACTTTAAGACTACACAGTACCCTTTTTTAAAAAAAAAAAAAAAATTTGTGATTCGAAATCTTTTCTCCTAATTTTAAAATATGACTGGGCCTTCACATGATGAAATGATAAAATCCCCTTGAAACAATTTGACGCGGATTACACTAAAGGGAGAAAATACGCCTGAAGGGGTTTTGGTACATTGCAAAAAATGTGAGGCATATTATGGGAGAAAACATTGCTTTTCTCAAACGAAAACTCAAAATTATAACAGACTTTACAGGTAATTAAATTTAAGAACGCATTAATATATGCTTAAAATTAATGGTTATAAAAAGGTATATTATTTGTAGGCTTAAAATAAGAAAATGTCATTAAAACTCATCAATTATAATACAAAATTAATTTTTAAAGCTGAAAATACGTTTTTCTCCTGTTTTCGTTGCACATAATTTTATTTTTTTATGGATAAGATATATGAAATTAAATTCGCCATACTAAATTTTAAATAATTTAAATGTTCATTTCTGGAGAGATTAAAAACCTAATTTTAAAAAATTGATTGTAACTTGGCTTCTATGTAGCGTAGAAACAAAACAACAGCATGTTTTGTAAAGCAAAAAAATAGCTCTACTGAATAAAATAATATATCCTAATATATATTATAAACGTAAAAGTTGTAAGGATGTTTGTCTGTCTTTCACGCAAAAACAACTGAATGGATTTTTAATGAAACTTTACAATAATATTGCTTATAAATCAGAATAGCACATAGGCTATAATTTATAAAGATATTATGTGAAGTGTCCAAAATAAAATGATAATTGTCGGTAAGTAGGAAAATTTCTGCCATCTGCAAGCTTTTCTGGCGTGCCGCGTCAGCATATATATCTAATGTTTCCTCCCGTTTTGTCTACGTCAGGCACCACTGCAAGCTCAATTCTAATTTTTTTGCTTTGTAATCATTTTTTATCGCTTCTGGTATTCTCTGTTTTTTGTTTGTGGTTTGTAGTTAATTATAACGCTATAGTTTTAATTGAATAGGCAGGCATTGCATTTTTAAGTATAAAAATAATAACTGCCGTACTGTATTTTTTGGAAATGTAGAAAAAGCACCTACTAAGAATTAGTGCCGCAAAAGCGAAAGTCTAATCTTACCCAAAAGCTCTAATATAGCTCGTGCTAAGAAAGTAGCTAGATTTAACGAAACGTTTTCCACAAGCCGTTCTAGAAGGCTTGAACAGGCGGAGAGTGAGGCAGCTCACAGAGCTGCTGAGACACCAGAGCAGTCCCAAGCTCGACGTTGACGTCATGCTGAATATCTGGCATCTCAATGGGCAGCTGAGACACCCGGAACAGTCTCAAGCTTGGCGTCTTCAGCATGCAACTTACATGGCGTCTCAGACAGATACAGAAACCATTGAAGCAGCTGAATCTGCAAACGTGCTGTTGCTGAAAAGGCACAACAGCGACGTCTAATATTCACAAACACGGGGGGGTATTCGATAAAGCTGCATTCGAGTTTGACAAAACTCTTGATTATGAAAGCCACAAGCTTATAAAAAATAGAAGCGATGATAAATGCAGATTTTGCGGTGCTCTTAAATGGAAAGAGGAATCTGCAGGCATGTGGTTCGGTGGGGGGAGTAGCCCTTCCTTAAATAGACAAGCCAGTTGAACCTCTTAAATAACTTTTCTCTATGAAAAGATGAGCCTCGCAGTTTTCAAAAAAACATAAGAAAATACAATACATGCTTCCATATGACATCTTTGGGGTGGATAACATTGTTTCGCTGCAGGGATTTTGCCCGACTTTTTCACAATCCAAGGGAAAATATACCACACAATCGGCTCCTTGCTTTCTGCTACCAATACGCAACCAATTTTTTTGCAAGTTTATTTCATGGGCAATAAGGAAGCACAAGGAAAAAAATATTCATACCCTCTCGGTTTTTGTGTTAAACGATTTTCACTGCATGTAAATTTTCTATAAACTATTTTAATGGTCCGAACTTTAAAAAAGATTCTTTAATGCTATTTGTTTATCTAAAAAGTAAAAAATGGATGTTTTGTATAACCTCGCTTCACTCCAACACTGTTCAATCGATCACTATAAAAATAGGCATGTATATGTATTTTTTACAGAGAAGAGTTTGTGCTATCTTTCGTTGCAGCATCCCCACCAGGTGATGCTATAGCATATCGACTTTTGCACAGTTCAATCAATTGCCAAGTTGCCAACTTGACTCTATATCGCCAACATTTCGCTATGTTTTCCATTGAATCGCCGCTATAATTTAAGGAACAGCGTTGCTTGCGAATATTACAATTTTAACAGAATAACAACATAAAGTAATAATAGTATTACAATTTCTTAGATATAAATTATTTACACTACTCTAAGCGTTCATTACACAAAATTTGTAACAATGTTTTGCTTTTAATGGAAGGTGTTTTCAAAAATTGACCCACGTAAGAGAGTTAAGATATGTTACAAAATAAAAAAAAATCATTTTTGTCCGTTATTAGACTACAGACTTAAAATTTAACAAACATTTTTTTGTTTGTTTAGTATGCATTTCACGTAAAAATTAACTCATTAAAACTTATTTATCTTTCAATCTGTATTGTTTAATTTTTTTTCAATTCACCCGTGCGAAGAACGGCTATAACAGCTAGTTGCTGTGGCTCTGTGGCTCAGTCTGGTTAAATGGGGAAAAAAGAGCTGGTCCATCCTGCCAATTGTGAATCTTATATTGGGTATAATTTTCTTTATTGGATAGTTTGCTTTAATTACAGGGATGGAGGTCTGAGAACTTAAAATTAATTTGAATTTCAAAACATGAGGAAAAACCGGGCGACTTCAAGTTATTTAAGGACTCAGACAGTGAAATGCACTGCAAATCAAAAAAATATGTAAGAAATAATCCTCATAAATTAGATGAAATCCCAAAAATATGTAAGAAATAATCCACATAAATTAGATGAAATCCAAAAATATGTAAGAAATAATCATAAACAAAAAAAAATCAGATAAAAATCCCCAAAATATATAAGAAGCAATCATAAGCAAAAAATTAATTAAATACAAAAATAAATAAGAAATAATTTGGTTCACTCTAGGAGAGCCCACACCCTAGGTGCGAATTACTTTGGTTGGCGATAATTGCGCCATCTTGGTAGCCCTACTTTTAAATACTACATATGACAACCCTAACTATTTCTAGTATGTTCGTATTTTGTGGGCACGCATTTCGAATTTCATTTTGTTGTTGGGCTCCGGGCTGGCTGTGTGTGTGAGGGAATATACTTTAGAATTTTTTACTTTGTTGAATGCAAAAGGTAAGAAAGAATTGATTGAATGGTGTATGAAGGAAGGATTGATTGCTTCGAGTTATTAATGTCCTAAATGTAATGATAGGCATGATGTAACATGGTCGGCAATAAAACGCTTTCTTTCGAAATCGTACCAGCCACGTCGAATGTATGTTCTACCATTACCTCGCAGAATAAATATGGCGATGCTCACACGATCATTCGCTTATCGATGAGATCTTTTTTAAAATCTGTTGTTACGCTGTACCCTCCACTTGGAAAAGATCAGCATTAAGAAAGTAAGTGCTGTTTTTATATTTCTTATCTTAAATATTTAATTTCTGTATTGTTTATACATATATTTTCATTACGCATCCACCTTATCTCTCTGTATTTACTTGCCGCCATTGTTGGTTTCGCTTGGCGCCATCTTGTTCTGGCTTGGCACTTTTTTTTGGTTTGTCGCCAAGGGTGTGGGCTCTCCTAGATTTTACCAATAATTTTAATAATAAATTGAATGCAAAAATAGGTTCATGCAGTTTATAAAATAATAAACATAGAGAAATTAAAAACAGCATAAAACTGACAAAAATTACATTAATTTAAATAAAAAAAATGCAATGAAATGCACTGCAAATCACAAAAATATATAAGAAATAATCAATAACATAAATCAGATGAAATCCCAAAATATATAAGAAATAATCATAAACAAAAATCATAAAAATCCCAAAATATATAACAATCATAGGCAAAAAGTAATTAAATGCAAATCACAAAAATAAATAAATAATTTTAATAATAAATTAAATGCAAAAATGCATAAATAGGTTCATGCAGTTCATAAAATTGTAATACCAAAACTGATAAAAAAATTACATTAATTTAAATTTTAAAAAAAGTCTTAAACAGTTAAAAATATACACAAATTGGAAATATCTGTACTTTTTAGTCCTTTAGGGGGCAAATGGTTAATTTTGCAATACTAGTGGGTATACAATATTTTTTGTTTTACCATTGTTTGCGTAAATATTAAGGCTATCAGGTTTGCCAACACGGGAGCATGCAACATACAATTGTTCATGTGAGAAGCAATCCACACTTAAATCTAACCCACACAATTCTAACGATTGACCTTGGGCTTTATTGATTGTGATTGCAAATGCCAATTGAATTGGGAATTGCAATCTTTTAAATTTAAATGGTGTATCGGTCGGGATCATGGGAATTCGAGGAATGAGGACTTCTCCTTTGAAAGGCCCAGTTAATATTGTTGCCCTCCACTACGATGTTCATCAATTTCTTAACAGCAAGTCGTGCCTTTACAGAGTTTCAGCTGATTGACATTATGCAACATAACTGGCCCACCTATTTTCAATTTTAATATGTGTGGTGGCATTCTTGGCAGATCAAGATAGTTCAAAAACTCTGATGGGTAATTGACACTTCATCTGCTTCCACAACGGTGTCTATCGATTTATATATAATTTCCTCACTTTGAATACTGGACTGTATAAAATGATTTAAGTTGATATACATCCTTATTCTTTGCGGCAAGGACAGCTCATTCACAGAGCCAGTTGTGATTCCTATAATTAATTTAAATATTAGGAAATACTTCTGAGATAAGTTCCTCTTTTGATGTCACTAAATTACAAAAATTATCAGGTAATGAAATTTGTCTTGTCTCAGCTATTGGCAGCTGTCCGTTTCCAAAGTCCAGTAACTGTCGTGAGAATACTTCGGCTGATCGATCATTTTGAAGTTGGACACGCATATTCTTAGTCAACTGTAATATATGCACATGTCGCCACAATGTTGAATATTTCAGGCAAGCATTTATTTCGTCTGCTGGTGTCGATCGAGAAATTACAGGCAATGTTTGTCTAAAATCTCCTGCAAGCAATATCAATGCATTCCCGAATGGTTGAACGTTTTCACGCAAATCTTGTTAAGATCGATCCAGAGCTTCAAGTGATTTTTTATGTATCATTGTACATTCATCCCAAACAATGACTTTACATTTTTGTAACACTTTTCCCATACTAGACGTTTTGAAAATATTGCACGTGGGAGTGTTGATGGTTTGTACATTCAATGGCAATTTCAGAGCTGAATGAGCAGTCCTTCCACCTGGTAACAATGTCGCTGATATTCTAGACGAAGCGAGAGCTAATGCTATGTCATTCTTTGATCGAACCATTGCCAGAATCAATCTGATAAGAAATGTTTTCCCGATTCCTCCTAGTGCATCCAAGAAGAAGGCCCCCCCCCCCGACTCCGTCATTTATCATTTGCAATATGCCATCATAAATGCCCTTCTGTTCACATGTTAATTTGGGAATGTTTGATTGGACATACAACTGGAGATCACTGATGTTGTAACTTAGTTCACGGCGCAAATCCACATCAAATGAACCAATCTCAGCTCGAGAGTGGATGCTGGCATTCCCAATTGAATAAGAGCTTTGTTTGCAATAGTTAAGCACTTATCTTCAATATTTATTAATGTTTCGTTGTAAATGCCTTCTGTAAATTCCATGGCCATATTGCCATTTTCTAGCCGTACCTATGCAAAATATCTTCAGCCATATACGATCGATATCTTTCCCATAACTCTGTGGGAGATGAAGGGAAGCAAGAGGTCAATATAATTGCGAATAATGTGCGAATTTGATTAAGATGTGCAGTGTTGCACGCTTCATTAATACATATATCCCATTGTTGGTCACTTTCTAATAAGTTCAGAGCCTGACATGCACTGCGAAAAGTGGCATGTGTGATGTCGTCAACAACTTTCAACTCATGGAAAGATCTAGGACCAGGCACATTAACCAACAGCATGCAAAGATAGAAACATTCATCCTGATTAGGATGCACTGTATAAAGTCTACCAATTGTATTTTCTCTGAAAATGCCAGGCTGACCATCGACTGGTTCCTCTCATCTACGTCGTATGAATACACTTCTGAATACAACAGTGTTCTGGCAAAAGGGTCTTCTTGACACAAAGTGAAGAAAGCAGTTAAGAGTTGTACCAGGTGGATTAAGGGGCCTTTGAAGTACATTTGCAACAGTAAAATAAACACGCTGGCCATTCTCTAAATGTATTAATAAGTGGATCACTGCTGGATTACGTTCATGCACGGGGAATGAAAAAATTCGCCATGCAGCCTCATTGCTGCTTATATATCTTCCAGCCTGGTATTGTGCAGTTTCATCGATAACTCGTACTGCATTTTTGTTACTATTTTCTGGTTGCACATCAAAAACTGCCATACCACTGCCTTTATTTACATATTTACAGATGTATTTAAGCCTCCAAGCGTTCCACACGGAAAATTTCGTCATTGTAAAGATGCTTCGAAAATGCACTGCACAGGTTTTTTTGCGTTCAAGTAACATTCTCAAAAGCGGTTGAGCCGTACCTTTCTGAAATCCTTTCCCCCTTTTAAAGGTTTAACATCTTGAAAGATAATTAGGGACCGTGGAAGCCACACAGCAGGACACTGATAGGAAGTTTTATGGCTCGCAAGGAACCCTGTGTTTTGAACCTGGAGCAATCGTAAAAAATCTGTTGGAAATTGCTTTAGACACCAGGAAGCGTTTGTTTGTTAGCTTGTATTTTAAAAGTTTTGAAAAGTCCCAACGCATAAGTAAATAATGTTACAATTCCCTTTTGGTTTCATATTAATTTGAAACTGTAACACAAGTTGGGGCGTGTCAGGGCAATCTGCTATTTTGTATAGTTAGACAAATTACCTTTTTATTTATATATTTCGCTTCATTTTTCTTATCTTAATCAATGCTTTCAGTTTTTAAAACATGATTATTTCATTATAAGATGCCAAAAAAAAAAATTAATAAAACACCAAACACTTTCAAATTTGAAACGTTTTAAACTTTCCAACCACTAAAAATGAATAAATTTAAACTTCATCAAATAATTTGAAACATTTTCTTACACTTTGATAAAAATAATAACGAGAAAAAAACTAATTAAGATTTATTAGTTTTTTTTAGATTTCAAAGCCAAAGTGCTCAGGGAAGTTTAAGTACAGTGCCTAGTTATATATTGTTAAAATACACCGAATTATATTTGAATTTTAAGTGCTTGAACTTCAGTTTACATCAAAGACAACATGAAGGAAGATTATCCCACATTTTTTTTATAACTTGAATGTTTGAATAAATGGTAATCAAAAATATACGGAAACATTTACAGTAGACATTTATGCATATAAATAAATATAAAAATCAATTTTAAATTCAAGCTATTCAAAAACATTCGAATTATTCTTCAAAAATATCTATTTATGCAAAATACCTCAACATTTATCTTTTTTTAAAGGCTAACTGAATAAGTAATTAAAATCTGGATATTTTTTGAAATCTCGACCATATAAAGCTAGAAATTTTATGTTAGAAATTCCATTTGAAATTTCGAAAAAAAATGTATCGCACAGTTAAAAATTATTTACCATAAGTTCTAGCAATTCTTTGAGTATAATATAAATTTCAAATTTTATTATATAGCTTCTTTAGTATTTTTTAATATATTTTGAAAATTTCATACAATTCGGTTGAAAACTGCATGTTAAGAACAAAAAATATAAAATATTGATGAATATACAATAGTTTTACATAGAAGCAAAACTGAGAAGCTAAATGTTAGGAATGAAAAATTTTGAGTATATCTGAAGTAGTTTTCGAAATATTTATTTTAAAGTTCAAAAAATTTGTGTGCAATATGTTATACTTAATATTAATTAAATGGTTAAAATAATATGTTAATAATAGTCATGTAATCGTTTGACGACGCATTCATATACTTATAAAAAATTATAATGGTCATTGATGCGAATGTCAAGAATTTTATGTAATTTTAAATTCAGACATTAAGATATTGAAGTAGAAAATATAAAACGACCATCTAAAATACCTGAAAAATGCAGTCTGCTATAAAATGATCTTGACAAACAAAATACAGCATTTTCACTTACTATGGCAGAGCCGGTTTAGTTAGGGGCAATGTGGGAAAAGAGAGAGGCACCCGCTGTTTTCATGGATGCCGCTCTAGCTTTTAAAGTTCTCAGGAAAAAATATATATATAAATTACAAATGCAAAAATAAATCTTGTAATTTTCCATACATTTTTATAACAACGAATTGTGGAATTGGCTTCCAATACATTGTTGCGTTTGACATTATCTAAGGTAACCAACTCTACTTTAGATAGATTTGTACTACTTTTTCGTAACTGTATTCCTTTTAAAATTAATTCGTGCAGCCGAAATACACCTTTTGCACCCTTAAAAGTTTATGTAAACTATAACGGTTAATTTTAATTTATGCAACTTGTGAAATGTTCATAATTAACCATTTCCGTCTAAACAGTTTACATGAAAAAAAAAGTTTGGACTCCCTCATTCATTAGGAAATTATATAAGTTTTATTTTTGACCAAATAGGTTTAAGTGGTAGTGTATCGTGCTTCCACACCACAGGTCTGGGGTTCCATTAACGGGCTGGGCAAGGTCGACTCTGCCTTTCATCCCTCTACATTGGGTCGATAAATGAGTACCAAGCTTGCTTGGGGTCTTAAACACTGAAGGTCTCTCTTCAGTCAGTCCACCAAATCAGGACATCTGTTCATGCACCTCAGCACCCAATGGTCATGTATATTGGGATGGGCATAGTAGTTCCTGGGTCTCATAGATTGTTGTGCCACTGAGTTTGAGTTTTAAGTTTGAGGATTGCCTCACTTTGAGGATACCCCTTAGATAAAATTGTATTTCCACTCATTTCCAATTAATAATTTTCCCTTCAAATACGTTTATTTGAGAAGAAACTTTGATTTTTCAAATGTATTGTCTTAATAACATGTATGTTAGTGTATTATATTAAAATTTTGATCCATCCAAAATTACATGTTTTTTGCTCCTCTAAAAGCTTTTAGGATTTTAGAACTGATCTTACAATTCATATACGTTTTATAGTAGTATATTTAAAAATGTGATAGACATTTTTATAACTGTGTGAGCTTTTATGCAACGTTCATAAATATAAAAAATTGCTTTCAGCTACAGTTTTTAAAATGTAATGAAATAAGTGGAGGAATTGGATATTTACATATTATGAATATTTTTGACTGCAGTAAGGTATATTTATATTTCAGTTCCTTTACAATTTGAATAGAAGTTGTAAGCCATTTCGCAAATAGTTTGATATTGAATATAAACTCATAGGCTGTTTAACAGTGAAGTGTTTTATTTTGATACCAGCACACATTAAAATAAGGCTCATTTGCAGTTATATGATCAGCTTCAGTGATATTTAAATTTTCAAAAATAGTCTACATGTACGAAAACATTCTTTCAAAACCACACACCACATCTCATACTATATCTTCCATACAGTAGGAAATATTTGTGTATACTCAAAAAATTTAATACAGGATACATTTCAAAATGTTAAAATTGTTTTTAAAATTTGGTATGGATACACTGTGGAACATGCGGTTAACTTCACTGAACAAAATTGTTTTAAGCGTACTGTTTTGAAAGACAAAATTGGAGAGAACTTTTTCTCACAATAGAATTTGTAATGACTGAATTGTGTGAGAATGTAGTTATCGATGCATGACATTTTTCCTTGTAATAAAAGAAACCATTTTGCATGCGTACAGCTGCCGAATTACCACCATCTTCAGTTGATCGTCTCCTATACCGAGGGTATCCATTATCTCTTGTTATTGTATTGGCTGTGAATACTCGAGGATATTTTTAGAGCATTTCCCATCTACCATGCATGGTGAATTTGAATTTAGCGCACCGCATGGTCCATGTATTACATTTTTGATCATAACTGCATGTAAATCCTTATCGACATCAGCCCGTGGATTCTCAACACATATCACATCATCGATTTTGTCTGAAGTTATTGTATTGTACAGCCAGATTAGAATGTGTGCATGTGACAATCCTCTCTTTTGCCATTCTACTGAATACATCCAGCAGCATACAAATCCAAATACTTCATATTTCACAATAAAATCCATCAGTGACTTAAGTTTTGTCTGAAAACACGTGCTGTGATGTCATGCCTATCCACATACGATTGTCCAGGAAGTAACAACTGCTGTATCTCATCCCAAGCTGGATTGCACGTGAAGGTGATAAATAAGTCTGGACGTCCGTAATGGCGAACATATGCCATTGCATCTTGTGCATATTCCTGCATGTGACGCGGACTGCCTATGTATGAAGATGGCAAAATAATCATCTTTCCAATGTTGGTTGTATTACCCTCATTCACAACTGCATCTTGCAAATGAATGTATTCTTTGGAGCGAACTTTTGTCTGATTCAATCTAAGAAATAGCAGACGTTCCATTCCAATTTTTATGTACTTATCAACAATGTACTGGTGAAACAACTGACGGTATTTCATAATATAATTGTCCTCGTTCTTTCGAATCATTAAGCGGTATGCGTAAAAGTTCATTGCACTGCATTTTTAATTGATTTCTGCACCATTAACTGGATTAACCATTTTCCCATTGAAATGATATCCATCAGCACCATCCCAAAAGATAATTGGATATTGCAAATCATAACAACGGTGACTTTCCCGGACGTTTATTATCTGATGGCATCATATCAATAGCTATTTTAAACAATCACACCAAATTGTTCCTTTCATGAAGGAGCTCCTGCAGTTGTGAAATAATGAGTCTTCTTAGTGAAGTATGTATTCCATAATGTGCATCAACTTCATCTTTATCATCACCGAACTGAACTATCTTTATCAATGTGAAAGCATAATTTGATGAAATAATTACAATCTTACGACCACCTACTTCTTCCATTACATTTTGAGCCTTTTGTATGTTTTGCTTATTCGCTGATGTCTATTCCAATTTGATGTGCAATTACTCCTAGCACTGCTTTTGCTTGGTCAGTATTACCCAAGTTCAATTTTCTGCAATGTAATTTTATGCAGTGAAGCCGATTGACTACACTAAAAAGGTTAAAATAAAAACACATGAAATTGCAAAACAGCTCTGAGTGGGCCCTGTATCAAAATTCTTTTGTGGAACATTTTTTAGATACGAGCACCATGTTAGTGGGATTGTAGTAACACTTATTGGGGCCCCTGCATCATTGATACGGCGGTAGTTACATCCCTGACAAAAGCAAACCGTAAAAACTTCAAGTGTTTTGTTAACAAATTACTAATAGAATCTGCTTAAGAAAGTTATAACATAAACGCAAATCTTAAAAAACAAAGTAAAGTTCAAATATATCGATATATATCAGAAAATCTTTATTTTTCCATTTATATTTCAATAGTAACATCAAATGAAAGGTACTTACGTATTATCGCAACCTATTGGCGACATTGTATAAAACGAAGCACATGATTGTCAATTAAGCGCGTACAACAAATGTGAAAATGGGGGATCGCCAACTTTGCAAGTTATCTTGAACCTTGGCAATTGTTGCGATAATACGCAAGTATCAAATGAAATTTAAAAATTTGTCAAAAACAGAGAAAAAAACATTTTTATTAAAAATCCTGTCGATTAATTTTGCCAAATTAAAATTTCGTCATGCAGAAAAAAATATATTGTGTTAAAGGTTCAAGTGAAGTACATGGGAAGCCACTTCATATTTGACAATTTTTCTTCGTATTTGGCGATTTTTATCTAAATGTCATGGTGAAATATTGAATTCTTTCTAAAATAAATAATTCCAAAAGAAGTACCTTGGCGACCACTTTTAGTCGCCAAAAAAAAAAAAGGACTGCACCAAATGGCCCATTCCAAACATTGAAAACATATTGCGGCATCTTTTGATTTGAGGTAAAGGGTCAACAGAAAAAGGTAAAAATGTAGTTACTAAAAAATAATAATAAACGTGAACATTTTATCATGAATTAATTTAAGATTACCGAAGGAAAATTTCAATACTCTATTCTGGAGATCAGCCGGCGGGTCTTCAATTATCTTCAAAACTATTAGGAAATTTTAACAACTATTTGGCAGGAAAATAAGTAGCTTACAGATGTCAAATATAATTTTCAAGAATTTGAAAAAAAGAGAAATAAATTTAGCTTAAAATTATAGAAAAAAACACAATGTAAAGTATAAGCAAAATATATTGAAATATATATTGAAAAGGATGGCGACTTTTTTTGAAAGATTACATCATGCATGTAATTGAATTATGTTAATTTTAGATTGTAAAAGTATAATGCATAAAGTCTACACATCTTTTATATTATTTTAAATCATTGCTTTCTTTCTTTTGTGTTTTACCGCAATTCACATCCCAACTGATTTAAAATTAAGCTTGAAATTAAAGTATTGCCATTCATAAATACAAACTTTACCAGATCGGGGCATCTGCTCATGCACCTCAGTGCCAAATGGTCACGTATACTGGGATGGGCACAGTAGGCCCTGGCTCTCATGGGCTGTTGCGCTGCTGAGATTGAGAATAGAAACTTTGTGATATTTAATCTGCTAGGTGAGTATTTTACATGTCCCGATTATATTTTGATTATATCTAAGATTAAAATTTACTTTTTCTTACCTTTTAAATAAAAATCAATTAAGGCTTAGATTGCCTCTTGAATAGTTTCTAAAAACTTTTCAACCCCTCTCCCCCAAAATAAATATATAAATAGCTATTTATTTTCCTTTATCAACATATTTGAAACTAAGTTGATTTCAATTAATTGGAATCCCCCAAAATAAATATATAATAGCTCTATTTATTTTCTTTTTTCAACATATTTGAAACTAAGTTGATTTCAATTAATTGGAGTCAATTTCGGTAAATTTCTTTAACTGCCTCATTAGTAGGACATTCCTTTTTTTAATTTGTGAGTACCACTCCCCCCACCTACTCCTCAATAGTCAATCAAAAATAATATTTCTAATCTATGTAACTAGAATCTCAATCAATATTTAAAACTCACCGACTTTTTTAAATGTATAGTTTAGTTTTACACATTGATATTTAGAAAAATGGCTGAAATTTACTGTGCTTTTAATTTTTGAATAAAGATGCTCAACATTTATATATATATATATATATATATATATATATATATATATATATATATATATATATATATATATATATATATACTAGCTGGTATACCCGTTCTTCGCACGGATGAACTGAAAAGTTAAACAACACAGATTGAAGGATAAAGAAGTTTTTAATGAGTTAATTTTAAGTGAATTGCAAATTAAACAAAAAAAGCTTTTCACATCTCAGCTGAAGAAAAAAGAAAGAAATACCTTCGTTAAATTTTAAGTCTGTAGATCTAATAGCTGATAAAAAGGATTTCTTTTATATTTATAACTCCCCGTAACACTCTTGAGGGTCCATTTTTAAAAATACCTTCCTAAGCTGATCTCTGCTCAGCAAAAGTAACACATTGTTAAAAGTTTTGTGAAGCTTAAAATATTGTAAATAATTTGTAACTGAAAGTGTCATACATTAATATAACTTTCTGTTGAATTTATTTTATGTTAAAATTGTAATATTCGCAAGCAACGCCGTTTCTTAAATAACAATGCTGATTCAATGAAACACATAGAAAAATGTTGACGATAGAGTTAAGTTCGCAACTGTCTAGATACTTTCATAGCTCAAGCTTTATTAGAGCTTTGTAAGACCCGCCGTGTAGGAGAGCGATACACGTTAATGCTTTATCTACCGCATTATGATTTACAGCAATTTTTTTTCATGCAATATTTTTTTAGGTCACTACATTGAAAATTAAGGGACATACATAAACAAAATACTCCACTTAGGGAAATTTAATCCGTTAGAGCTAATAAATTAATTAAAGATATTCCACTGTAAAATTAATTATATACACCGTTCACTTAAAATAAGTAGTCAAATCCTTTTCTAAGGTCTCCATAAAGATACAAAAACATAAGACACTTAAATTTGTGACATTAACTAATTTTTGGGAACAAAAATGATAATCTTTGCAATTTGCTGAAAACGCAATATCTGCTAAAAACTATTCGCCTTTCACGCCAAAATACTCATCATAGAACCCGTGCTGTCATATATCTTGGAAGAGTAGATTTCAAAAAATATTCAGTAAGTATTGGTAGAATATTCCTGCTAAATTGGTGTGGCATGGTAGTTAGGAGAAGGGGGTGCCAGCTCAGGTGTCGTCCACGTCACATGACCATGGTTCAAGATTACGTGGTCTGTCGCCAAAAGCCCTCATGTAACTGAACAGTGCGACATTAGTATTCACTCACTCCAAAAAATACAATACAGTAGTTATAATTATTTTTATACTTAAAAATGCAATATCTGCCTATTCAATATTAAAATTATTTTGTTATAATTAACTACTAACCACACAAACAATTTTTGAAAATTTGTCCAAATGATGTAGTGTGAAAGAGAAAGTTTATTCAGACAGACAACAAATGCGTCTTATATGTATATAGATATAGATTTGATTGAACTCTTGTGTACAGTGGCGCACACAAGGGGGGGTCCTGGGGGTCCGGACCCCACCCCAAAGCCCTAGATTTTTTTTCCGATTGATTATAATTCCAAGTATATAGTACGTAAAATTTGATTAAGTATTTATTATTAATGATTAATTTTATTAATTAATGCTAATTATTTATTCAAAATTAGTTTTTTTACTGTGTTTTGTTCTCGAAAATCGACAAAGTCAAAAGGAGCACAGTACAAGAATGGTGAACTTTTGACCCCCCCTTGAAAAATTCCTGTGTGCACCACTGCTTGTGTATCATTACTTTTGTATAAGCCTCATGACATACTTTATGGTGTACCAATCTTTTAAAGCTGACTGAGCCATAGCAACATTTAGCTGGGTATAGCTAGTTATAACATAAAATTAAATCTTAAAAAGATTTAAGAATAAAAGAAGGCTCAATATTTTGAATAAATCAGTATAAACATTTTTGTACAAACACAATATATATATTGTAAAATATTTATTTTGCTATTTGCATTTCAGACAGACATCAAACAAAATTTTAAAAATTGTCAAAAACAGATAAAAAACATATTTAAGAAAAATATCACTGATTAATTTTGCTAAAGACATTGCAATGTGTAAAAAAATATTTGCAGTACATAATCGCCAAAAAAATGTAAGTATTTAAGTATAAAAAGAACAAAAATTATATATTGAATTAATTAAGGATTACTGGAGGGAAAGATAAAACAGGCTAAGATAATACTCATAATATTAATTTCATATTGGTAGGCTACTCATTTTTGGCATGATTTTGAAATCACGCCAAATTGGTATGTTGCGGCCAATCTAATGTTATAGTAATGTACAGAATTAATGGTACTTATGTATTATCGCAATCTATTGGTGACATTATACAAAATGAAGCACATGATTGCCAATTCAACGCATACAAAGTTGGGATTGCCAAAGTGGAGAGTTGTCTTGAACGTTGGCGATTGTGCAATAATACGTAAATACTAAATAAAAAAATTATCCAAAGTATATACATCCCGAGCATAAAAATAAATTGAAAAATGAAGTATAATACTAACATTAACTGACATAAAAAGAACTGAACTAACTATCAATGCAAAAGCATAATTTGAAATAATAGGGTACTTACATATAACCGCAACCTATTGGCGATATATGAAACAAAACACGACTCACAATTCAGCATATATTACATGCGAAATCGGGGTTGCCAACCTGGTAAGTTATTTTGAACGTTGGCGATTGTTAGGATAGTACATAAGTTCCAAAAATAAAGTCGTAAGATATTACGACTACCTGCTTCCTCAACAGGTATTTAAGCCATTTGTCTGTTTTGCTCATATTCTGATGCCTATTCCAGTTTCATATGTAATTACTACCAACACTGCACCCTTTTGCGGGTGGATCCTAGACAAGCACACTGCTTGGCGACAAAAATATTGGCGCCAAATTTTTGGTGATAAAATTTACAATATGGCAACCTTTCCGGATTGTCAAGTCCGGTGGCTAAAATATGGTAACCCTAAAACCGGTCAACCAAAAAAATCGGGTGAAAAGTGGACATCGGTCATTTTCGCCCTTGACCCTGCTGCGACACGTCGAGTTCAACCCTGCTCATAATTTCTTCCCCACGTGTTCCGATTTTAGGCTTGATTGATTTTGCACCGGTTGTTAGAATGGCGTGTGAAAGAAAATTCAATGAAAGCGAGGCAACCACAGGATTTTTTCTTTTGCTTGGACAACAAGGAAATAAGGCTGTTCTAGATTGGTCATGAAAGAAGGATTATTTCCCTCCACAGATATGAGTGTCCGAAGTGTAAAAAGGATATGCGTTTGGTTGAACGAAAGGGTACGATTGATGGTTTTGAATGGCGTTGTCGAGTACAGTCGAAAGAGAATCCCCACTTTGTTTGCCGGAGTGTAAGAAAAGGTACGTGGTTTAGTGACAGTAGATTGAGTATTTGTGTGATCTTGCGATTAACCAGGTATTGGTTTGGCAAGAGTATGAAGTGATTTTTTTACAATTTTTAAAATGCTTGTTTTCCTTTATTTTACTGCTTTTATCTTGTAAAAATGCTCTTTTGCCCTTTTCTTTATTTTATGCTTTTGTGTGAATACAAGTGTTTTCAGCGTCCCTGACGCCATTACGGAAACCCCGTTCTTTAGGATTTTTAAGGAGGAGCTTAGGTTTTTGATCACCAGCTAAGACCGATTTTTCTTCGTTTTCGTCCATGGCGTCATTTTTTGAAACATGGCTTTTTGGCGCCATTTGGCGGGGAAAAAAAGGCGCTAAAAACAGCAGTGTACCAGACTAGAATTTTACCTACCCTTAAAGGTTAAAATAAAGACACATTAAATTGCAAAATATGATTTATTTCGTACATCTAAAAAAGATAACGAAAACGGAAATATAATACTTACGTTAATTGCAGCAATAAGAACTGATATATAACCCTTATAGAAAATCACACACATAAACATCCCGCGATAACACCTAAATGTTGCCAAACCCACAAAACAAAATTTTAGTTATTAAAAGAATATTCCTTAAAAATATGATTTATTCGAAAATTAATCCTAATTCTCTCTCTCAATATCAAAGAATAGAAAAATTGAATAAATATTCCAACCGATAAACATAGATGTAGTAAAAATATGTAATAATGTTGAAAAACTGCGTGTAAAGTATAAATTTTTCACTTAGTGAGAAAGGTGACATCATATGACGTCATAACAGTGGAAAATCACTTAAAAATTAGATTTTAAAAAAATTTAGAAAGAATTGCGAACGCGAAACCTATTTAAGAACCTTCCCCATGTAATTTTGTATATGTTTACCAAATTTCACGTTATTTGGTTGTCTGGATCTTGAGTTATAAGGGAACAAACCACAAATGCGTCTTATATAAATGATGATCCAGTCGGTCGAAAAAATTGTTGAGCACCGTGACCCTTTCAAAAAATGATTGGAAATGGAAAACGACCTTTTTTGAAATCGCTTCATTTGAAATTAATCATGAACACCATCTCATTTGAAATTAATCATGAACACCATCTCATTTGAAATTCATCATGAACACCATCTCATTTGAAACTGTCTCAGTTGAAATTCATCATGAACACCATCTCATTTGAAACTGTCTCATTTGAAATTCATCATGAACACCATCTCATTTGAAACTGTCTCAGTTGAAATTCATCATGAACCCTGTCTCATTTGAAACCCTCTCCTTTGACTTGAAAATCATCTCCTTTGAAACCATTTCCCTTGAAATTCATCATGAACCCTGTCTCATTTGAAACCATCTCCTTTGACTTGAAAATCATCTCCTTTGAATCGAAAACCATCTCCTTTCAAACCCTCTCCTTTGAATCGACCCTTTATTTTTGTTCCCCCCTTTTCGTTTTAAAGGGCTCGTTTTACATGTCCCCCTCCTTTTTATCCAAACCATGCATGTAACGTTTCCATCCCAAAAGAACGTTCCAAGAGCTCTTTTGTATGACTCTTGTCCCTTTTCACCCGTTTTTATACCCCAACGTTGTGTTTAGGGTCTTGATGAAAGTACCCCTCAAAGTTCTTCTGAGAGCCATCATGTATGAGAAAAGTAAAATTTTTCAAATTTCCCACCAACAAATATTTTAGCACGGGGCGAAAGAAAATGTTTCATTCCATCCCAGAGCGACGATTGAGACAGGGGTCAAATGAAATGCTAGACAGGTCCAATGAAACAGAGGTCTCCCAAAAATAGTTTTAACACGGGGGTCACATGATATGCCGGACAGGTCCAATGACATGTTTTGGTGAGAGGGCCACCTCATTCCCATCTTGGTGACGATTCACAGGTAATTTGATGCATCAAGAGGGGCCACCTCATTTCAATCTAGGTGACGATTCACAGTGATGCATCTAGATGAGAAGGGGGATTCACAGGTTCCAATCTTGGTGTGGACCCGAAAAAAGAGAGGGAACTGCCCCCTCCTATTTTCGGTCTTGAAGATTTTTGCTAAAAAATATTTACTGTGCCAGAATTTGAGATGGAAACAAGACTCCAAATCCTGACAGTCTTAACAAAAAATATTTAGCCATTCAAAACCACTCTGAAGGTTCTGGCCTTTTATACTCTAATGAGGTCACGTGAAACAATTTCTATTGGCTGGTCCTTCCAACATTGTACACTTAATCGACTCGATTGGCCCAGAAAGATTATTCAGCCTAAATGAGTGCACATTAGCTGAGCTTTTCAAACTTGGTATACCCGAAAAAAGGGGGACCGAGTCCACTCGACTCGATCCCCCTTTCCAATTTTTTTTTACAAAATTGAAACGCCAAAGTTGGGTTCAAAAAATGGGTGTAAGGATACTCTGACTCGATCCGACCCAGATTTCCAAATACGATAGTGGTGGTCCAACAAGTGTTGTACCGAAATCATTCTGACAAAAAAATGAGACTTGTTCATTATTTATTGAAAAAATATATACAATGAGCTACAGGCAACTATTGACAGATACATGGGTTGTATGGCTCCGATAGATTTTTTGACACAAGTCTGGACATACAAAAAATATATACAATGAGCTACAGGCAACTATTAACAGACAGATCCATGGGTTGGATGGGTTTAAATCCGATAGATTTTTTGACACAAGAGTTTACTCTGGGCATGGTCAAGTCCATAGGCTCCCTTTCATCCAGGAAGGAGAAGAGATTCTCATCAAAAATAGAGGGTACCGTGTGAAGCAGCTGGAGTTCTTGGGGTCCAAATACGAACGACATGAGCTGGTCGAATGCATCTGTCGACTCCAAAGGGTCCAAAATGTCGAGCTCTGGGAGACTCTGCACAGGTGACTGTGGGACTTGTGACACTGGAATTTGCACAGGTTCTGATACATGTAGAATCTGCACAGGTGACTGTGGGACTTGTGACACTGGAATCTGCACAGATTCCGATACATGTAGAATCTGCATAGGTTCTGAGAGAATCTGCATAGGTGGCTGTGGGACTTGTGACACTTAATCTGCACATGTTCTGGAACATGTAGAATGTTCATAGGTTCTGGGAGAATCTGCATAGGTGGCTGTGGGACTTGTGACATTGGAATCTGCACATGTTCTGGAACATCTGGAATCTGCACAAGTGGAATCTGCACAGGTGGTTCTGGGACTTGTGACACTGGAATCTGCACAGGTTCTAGGACATCTGGAATCTGCACAGGTTCTAGGACATCTGGAATCTGACATTTGGCTGGACATCTGGAATCTGCACAGGTGGTTGTGGAATATGCACAGGTGATGGTGGGACATCTGGAATCTGCACAGGTGGTTGTGGGACAAGTGGAATCTGCACAGATTCTAGGACATCTGGAATCGGCACAGGTTCTAGTACAAGTGGAATCTGCACAGGGGCCATCGGTAGCTCAGATCGTCTGGACACACATCTCATGACGGGAGTGATGCGCACTCGTTTCTTGGGTAGAGCTTTTTCCTCCAAAGGTCGCTTTTCGACCGGTACATGAATCGGGGTAGGTGGAGGTAGCTTGTAAGGAGTTTGATTAAACTTTTTCATTTTCTGGAAATCTCCCACGTGGAATCCCTTCTGAATGAGCTTAGGGAGAAGGGATTCGGGGATAATGTCCAAACCAAAGGCGGTTTTTTGAACATTCAACACAATGTAGTGTGTTCCAGCCGGGATCGAATACGCCGTGTGGGGCTCCAAGATGGTTCGATGGTAGAGCATTTGGTCATGGGGCTCAAAACTTCTCCGAATCACATTGGGTTGGGCTCGGCACTTGAGACTGGAGGCTGGCAATTCATAGATCAACATGGGTACATGCGTCGTTTGAATCAAGTGAATCTCTCCGGATTTCACCGTTCGTAAGCCAAAGGTAAAGTCTTTTTTGGCAAAAAATATGTTGTAAATGTAAACCATTCTCTTGTCGGTATTTTTGAGCAGTCTGTCTGGATTTCTCAACAGGCCTTTGGATGTTTTTTCCCACATCACGTCGTTGGGTCTAAATTCATTGACATGCTTTGCCTCCATGACGGCCCGTTTGAAATTGTCCAACCACGTCTTTTTTTATGCCAATGGTCTTTACAAAACAAAACAAACACTCGTTTGGCGGTGGGCTCTTGGTAGATGATACCAACTCGGACTTGGCCCTGCCGAGCAGCATATTCCAATGCATCGGGTTTATCGGGCAGCGTCACGGGCACCACCGTGGTAGAAAGGTGCTCGGGGAAGGCATCAATCAGGTCCATGACGAAGTGTTTAAAGCACCTCTCGCTTTTATGCGCTTCAAACAGGATGCGATTCAACAAGGAAGGAAGCCGTGGCGTCTTTAAATGCGTCCGTCACAGTACCACCATGGATGGACTAGGGATGAGCGGTCAAACCTTGAGTGTGGAAAAAATCTTGGGAGTAAAAAGTTTTAAACTATACTACGCCACAGTACCACCATGGATGGACCATGGATGCGTGATCAAACCTTGAGTGTGGCTCTTGAGACAATCGTGAAGAGTAAAAAGTTTTAAACTGTACTACGTCACAGTACCAACATGGATGGACCATGGATGAGCGGTTAAACCTAGAGTGTGGCTCTTGAGACAATCGTGAAGAGTAAAAAGTTTTAATCTGTACTACGTCACAGTACCAACATGGATGGACCATGGATGTGCAGTCAAACCTAGAGTGTGGAAAAACTCTCAAGACAATCGTGAAGAGTAAAAAGTTTTAAAAAGTATACTACGTCACAGTACCAACATGGATGCACGATCACCATGGATGAGCAGTCAAACCTAGAGTGTGGAAAAACTCTCAAGACAATCGTGAAGAGTAAAAGTTTTAATCTATACTAAAAAAAAAAAATTTTTTTTTCTTGTAAAGGACAATTTTAACTGTCGTTTTCCTTTTTCATTTAAAAAATTTTTCACACAAATTTTTTTTGTTTCGTATTCTTTATTTACAATGTTTTTAATATATATATAGATTATATATTATATATATATATATATATATATTGAAATAACAACATGATGTTTTGATGTAATTGGTATACAAAAACTTTTTTTAATAATGTTTGTTTTCTCGAAAAATGGCGAGACAACTCTTGTGCTTCCCAGTACGCTTTGGAAGCCAACCTTGGCGTCTAGAGCAACCCCAAAAAATGGGAGAACTGGTCCAGAGCTATGCTCCTTTCCAGTTCTCCCATTTTTCTGGGGACGGTCTGTAGGATGTTCTCAATGGTGCCCTGCAGAGGGTATTATTCACGTCCAAGTGTTGCAACAAATATTCCAAGTGAAATTTATGGCCACAGTGTGTCTTTTCTGGCCAGTGCATCGGACAGATGGAGCATACGTCGGGGACACGGTATCGGGCCATTTCTCTGCATAACATCCACCGCTTGAGCCAATAGAGTCCACGTGGTCAGGTTTTGCAGACCCTGTCGTTTCCAAGCCTTGTATGCCAAACGGTATAAGCTGGATTTGGCATACAGAGCTTGAATGAAGGCTCTTTTGGAAGCCTCCTGCTCCACGTAGTCACTGGACACGTCCTTTGGTTCAGAACGAGCAAAGGCTCTGACGCGAAGAATGTCCAGAGAATGATGATCACTTTGGTCAGCAGCTCCCCAATACGTTGTTCAGTGTGGAGGTCTCGGGAGGTGGCAAGCCGTTGACAATGATTCAAAACTGCGTCATAAACGTAATGTAATCAGAGAGATGCACTCCCTGGTATTGGATCAGGTAGACTTGAAAGGCGTTCTCGGCCTCCATGTCTTTGAGGCTTCCGAATTCTGTTTTTATACTAGAGAGAAGCAGAAAGTGGCTTTTGATGGGCTCGAGAGAGAAGCAGAAAGGGAGGGGCTATGAAAGACAACAGGGTTGAACCATTCTGCACCCAGGCCAGCAAAATAGTGTGGGGCAAGGTTGGGGGTCACCACGAGGGGTGGAAGACACTAAAAAAATTCCATCGATAAAATATTGGACGGGAGATAATGTGTAGCTCACGCCCGCATGGGTGGGGTTAGTTTATAAGACGACAAATTGGAGGCATTCAAAATAATACATAGATTTTATTTTTTGTTCAGATTTTATTTTCCCTTCAGATTTTATTTTACAGTGAAAAAAGTTTATCTCTGTGAAGAATTTCCGTTGTGTCGTGGAAAGCTACTTTTGACATAGTGATACATTATCTGCCAACGTACGCTATTTTGGTCCGTCATATGCATGGCTCGAGGTAAATATTGCTTTCCATTCTGTAAAATTTCCTCCAATCTTGCTTCGGTGGGCTCGCCGTACAACATGTGTTCTTGAAACACCATAGATTCCAATAAAACGTGGATGGCACAATCATGGGGTGGTACATCTCCCCGACCACACACTAAGCAATCGGGTTGACAAGACTATGGAGCCGAAACGACTGGCATGACGGTACGATAAATTGTCAAGATCAAAGAGGTGTCCAGGATAATATTTCAAAATGAATTGATTCTTAAAGAAATGCACTGAGCTTATAAAATGTTTAGTAAACTTTAAAAAAATTTTTTTTTTTAATGTTTGTTTAAAAAGAATGTTTTTGCAGCTCTAAATTTATTCCTCAGTTGAATTGCTAGTTCAATTTTATTTGCTGTTTTGAAAGCACTCATAATTATGGCCTTTTCCTTGAAAACTTTAATCTCTGAATTGGAAAAAAACATTGTTCCAGGCATGCTCCAAGAAAATGCCTCCAATTTGTCGTCTTATAAACGAAGATTGGAACGTTTAGCGGGTATATTGAAATTTCAAGAACTCTTGAAAATTTATCCTATTCCAGTCAAGGTAGTAAAGAATGAAAATGGATTTCACATTACGGACTGCGTCTGGAGTACGGAAAACTGCACTGAAGTCCAGACACTTGTGAATGTTATTTTTTATTTAACGAACCCGAGAAGTATTTTATTGTGAAACAATTGGAAAATGTGGTTGTACGGGATGGATCAATACATCACAAGGATTGTTTGACAAAAGCCAGTGGTCAATGTGGGAGAATACCATCTCTATTTTAAGAATCAATTCATTTTGAAATTTTATCCTGGACACCTCTTTGATCTTGACAATTTATCGTACCGCCATGCCAGTCGTTTCGGCTCCATGCTCTTGTCAACCCGATTGCTTAGTGTGTGGTCGGGGAGATGTACCACCCCATGATTGTGCCATCCACGTTTTATTGGAATCTATGGTGTTTCAAGAACACATGTTGTTCGGCGAGCCCACCGAAGCAAGATTGGAGGAAATTTTACAGAATGGAAAGGAATATTTACCTCGAGCCATGCATATGACGGACCAAAATAGCGTACGTTGGCAGATAATGAATCACTATGTCAAAAGTGGCTTTCCACGACACAACGGAAATTCTTCACAGAGATAAACTTTTTTCACTGTAAAATAAAATCTGAAGGGAAAATAAAATCTGAACAAAAAATAAAATCTATGTATTATTTTGAATGCCTCCAATTTGTCGTCTTATAAACGAACCCCACCCATGCGGGTGTGAGCTACACATTATCTCCCGTCCAATATTTTATCGATGGAATTTTTAGTGTCTTCCACCCCTCGTGGTGACCCCCAACCTTGCCCCACACTATTTTGCTGTCCTGGGCGCAGAATGGTTCAACCCTGTTGTCTTTCATAGCCCCTCCCTTTCTGCTTCTCTCTCGAGCCCATCAAAAGCCACTTTCTGCTTCTCTCTAGTATAAAAACAGAATTCGGAAGCCTCAAAGACATGGAGGCCGAGAACGCCTTTCAAGTCTACCTGATCCAATACCAGGGAGTGCATCTCTCTGATTACATTACGTTTATGACGCAGTTTTGAATCATTGTCAACGGCTTGCCACCTCCCGAGACCTCCACACTGAACAACGTATTGGGGAGCTGCTGACCAAAGTGATCATCATTCTCTGGACATTCTTCGTGTCAGAGCCTTTGCTCGTTCTGAACCAAAGGACGTGTCCAGTGACTACGTGGAGTAGGAGGCTTCCAAAAGAGCCTTCATTCAAGCTCTGTATGCCAAATCCAGCTTATACCGTTTGGCATACAAGGCTTGAAAACGACAGGGTTTGCAAAACCTGACCACGTGGACTCTATTGGCTCAAGCGGTGGACGTTATGCAGAGAAATGGCCCGATACCGTGTCCCCAACGTATGCTCCATCTGTCCGATGCACTGGCCAGAAAAGACACACTGTGGCCATAAGTTTCACTTGGAATATTTGTTGCAACACTTGGACGTGAATAATACCCTCTGCAGGGCACCATTGAGAACATCCTACAGACCGTCCCCAGAAAAATGGGAGAACTGGAAAGAAGCATAGCTCTGGACCAGTTCTCCCATTTTTTGGGGCTGCTCTAGACGCCAAGGTTGGCTTCCAAAGCGTACTGGGAAGCACAAGAGTTATCTCGCCATTTTTCGAGAAAACAAACATTATTAAAAAAGTTTTTGTATACCAATTACATCAAAACAACATCATGTTGTTATTTCAATATATATATATATATATATATATATATATATATATATATATATATATATATATATATATATATATCTATATATATATATATATATATATAATATATATAATCTATATATATATTAAAAACATTGTAAATAAAAAGAATAAGAAACAAAAAAATTTTGTGTGAAAAATTTTTAAGGGGGTCACTTCACGCAGCATTTTCCCTATCTCCGTAATGTTAAAAATGACCAAGTTTAAGAACATTTTTTAAAAATTGGCTGGTTGTACAGTCATGAATTTTTTTGTGTATTCATTGTATTGTTTTTATTATTTTAATGGGAGCATTTTTAAAAATTTTGATTAGTTTTTTTTTAAAAAATTCATATGTGGAGTACCACGTCAAAAATTTTAAAACGATGAAAATTCTTGTACATTTTAATCCATAAATATTTTTTGAATAATTTTTTTTTTTGACAAAATCTCTCATTAAAATATTTATTTGTATAGTGTTAACATATGTGCAAAGTTTCAAGGCTGTAAAATAAGTAGTTTTTTCAAAAATGTTCCTTTTGTGTTGAAATTTACACTTTTGAGAAATAGTGATTTAAAGTACAAACTTACTATTAACTAATGCATACCAGAACTATAACTTGGATTGCTAGTGTCATCTGCAAGATCATCTTCTTGCCTATATTTTAATTGTTTGTTTTTAATTCTGGCTTCTTTGGTTCATTGTAAAACTGACTATTCTGCTTTCCTAATACACGAATGATCTACTTTTTGCAATGCTCGACATTGGTAAAATTCAGGTGTTGAATGTTTAATACATCTAAAACTTTCAATTTGGTAATGAAGCTTTGATTATATAAGTATATAGCTTCATGTACTATAGTTTTTGAAGTTCCCAATTGCACAAATACAGTTTTGGAATTATACACCAAAAACTATTTCCGCTTTCACTAATATTTTGAGTTTTATCAAGCAAGCATCCAGATAAATGTTCAAGATTAGTGACCTCTAAATACTTTGTTTATGTAATTCTCCTAATTACAATAGGTAAGTCGTGTTTATGCTTGTATGTGTAACCTTTCAGTATGTGGACGTATTAAATCTACACCACAAGTCACATCCCATGGGGCATAAACCGTGTCGTAGATTCAAACCTGTGAACATTTTATCAAAAATTATAGCCCATATAGCTTGCCTTATGGCTGACAAATTTTCCCAAGTTGTTTTGAACAGCCAAAACATAGCAACTTTGCAATTTGTTTATTTCAGCATCTGTCAAGCCATTACGGCATCCTAGAGATTTTTTGTCTTTAAGCTTTCTGTCTTTTAATTTTTATTTTAAGGCCCTAAGTCATGTCCCCATCATTTTCTCAACATGATTAACACATTCTAATTGTTCAATATTCACATATCTTTAGATTCTAAAACTGATTTGTATGCTTTAGAGTTCCCATATAGTCCAAATATTGTGTATATCATAAATTGTGTAATGTCTGCGAGTGATGAGAGATACAAAAAAAAAAAGTGCACCTCTTCAACTTCCATTCCCCTACTATTTTCAATGTAACTTACCGAACACTCATTGCTATGTACATCACTGTTAAAATTACACAAACATTTCTGCGATAATATTTTAGCATCAACAACTTTCCCAGTGTCCAAACTAACTGCCGTAACAACACCATTTAGAAATATATAGCTTACTTTTTAGCCAGGTACCATTGATAGCCACTGGTACATTTGGTTATCCATTATTAAATATTGTTTCGGCAGCAAAAGCCATTTTGGTTACTTTCTCTGTCACATTATTTAATGTATGCATGGAATCACAAACCACTATGGTGTAAGTGACAAATGCATAACTCCAAAATTTTTTTGCCTGCTACTTTTAAATAGACCTCATAGCATATGAAATTCTATTGTGTCCACATCATATAATTTTTGTATCTTTTTTTTTAACTACTGTTTTAGAAAACCTGGTAATAAGAAATGTTTTAATAAGACCACAAAAGTTACAACATATTAACAATTTTGTTAGATTTGGTGACCAAAATTTATGTGAATACCTTGGTTTTTACATTAATTTTATGTAATTAATGTTGTTTCAAAGCACAAAAGAACAGTATAATGTCAGGAATTTCACAGAAACATTCAAATGAATCTAAAAAAGAAACATACTCTTACCTAACTTAGATTATAAAGCTGATTTATTTATGTTGAAATTGTCTCTTATGAACATTTAAATCCATAAAAGTTTGGAATGTTGTACATTTCTTTTCCAAACTCTTTCGTTTTTTAAACATTTTATTACTTAACCGAGTTTAAAAAACGTTTTGTAAATGTTTATTAATGTTTTTAATGGAAAACACTATTGAAAACGATCGCAGAAATCCGTTGCATTTAAGGAGGTAAAAATAGGCTGTAAGTAAACAAACATCTATAACTATTCACTTCACTTCTTTCCTGGATAAGCTGCTGATCAAAATAAATTCTTTAATCAATTTAAACCATTTGATAAGGCTGAAAAGTAGCATGTGTCTTTTGTTTTGATTTGAGAGGGCGTGGCAATCAGCGGTTTTGGGGTTTGACAGATGTAAACAACTTTTAAAAAATATTAAAAATACTTCTAATTAAGCTAGAGCAAAACTTTTTAAACTGCATTAGAAAGAAAAAGATTGGTATTTTATGTTTCAATCAAAATTGAAAATCGATTATTTAATGGATTTTCGTGAAGTGACAAATGAAAAAGGAAAACGACATGTCCTTTACAAGAAAAAAAAAAATTTTTTTTTTTTTTTAGTATAAATTAAAACCTTTTCACGATTGTCTTGAGAGTTTTCACACTCTAGGTTTGACTGCTCATCCATGGTGATCGTGCATCCATGTTGGTACTGTGACGTAGTATACTTTTTAAAACTTTTTACTCTTCACGATTGTCTTGAGAGTTTTTCCACACTCTAGGTTTGACGGCTCATCCATGGTCCATCCATGTTGGTACTGTGACGTAGTACAGATTAAAACTTTTTTACTCTTCACGATTGTCTCAAGAGCCACACTCTAGGTTTAACCGCTCATCCATGGTCCATCCATGTTGGTACTGTGACGTAGTACAGTTTAAAACTTTTACTCTTCACGATTGTCTCAAGAGCTCAAGGTTTGATCGCGCATCCATGGTCCATCCATGGTGGTACTGTGGCGTAGTATAGTTTAAAACTTTTTACTCCCAAGATTTTTTCCACACTCAAGGTTTGACCGCTCATCCCTAGTCCATCCATGGTGGTACTGTGACGGACGCATTTAAAGACGCCACGGCTTCCTTCCCTTGTTGAATCGCATCCTGTTTGAAGCGCATAAAAGCGAGAGGTGCTTTAAACACTTCGTCATGGACCTGATTGATGCCTTCCCCGAGCACCTTTCTACCACGGTGGTGCCCGTGACGCTGCCCGATAAACCCGATGCATTGGAATATGCTGCTCGGCAGGGCCAAGTCCGAGTTGGTATCATCTACCAAGAGCCCACCGCCAAACGAGTGTTTGTTCTGTTTTATAAAGACCATTGGCATAAAAAAAGACGTGGTTGGACAATTTCAAACGGGCCGTCATGGAGGCAAAGCATGTCAATGAATTTAGACCCAACGACGTGATGTGGGAAAAAACATCCAAAGGCCTGTTGAGAAATCCAGACAGACTGCTCAAAAATACCGACAAGAGAATGGTTTACATTTACAACATATTTTTTGCCAAAAAGACTTTTACCTTGGCTTACGAACGGTGAAATCCGGAGAGATTCACTTGATTCAAACGACGCATGTACCCATTTTGATCTATGAATTGCCACCCTCCAGTCTCAAGTGCCGAGCCCAACCCAATGTGATTCGGAGAAGTTTTGAGCCCCATGACCAAATGCTCTACCATCGAACCATCTTGGAGCCCCACACGGCGTATTCGATCCCGGCTGGAACACACTACATTGTGTTGAATGTTCAAAAAACCACCTTTGGTTTGGACATTATCCCCGAATCCCTTCTCCCCCAGCTCATTCAGAAGGGATTCCACGTGGGAGATTTCCAGAAAATGAAAAAGTTTAATCAAACTCCTTACAAGCTACCTCCACCTACCCCGATTCATGTACCGGTCGAAAAGCGACCTTTGGAGGAAAAAGCTCTACCCAAGAAACGAGTGCGCATCACTCCCGTCATGAGATGTGTGTCCAGACGATCTGAGCTACCGATGGCCCCTGTGCAGATTCCACTTGTCCTAGAACCTGTGCCGATTCCAGATGTCCAAGAATCTGTGCAGATTCCACTTGTCCCACAACCACCTGTGCGGATTCCAGATGTCCTAGAACCTGTGCAGATTCAACTTGTCCCACAACCACCTGTGCAGATTCCAGATGTCCTAGAACCTGTGCAGATTCCAGATGTCCCACCATCACTTGTGCATATTCCACAACCACCTGTGCAGATTCCAGATGTCCTAGAGCCAAATGTGCAGATTCCAGATGTCCTAGAACCTGTGCAGATTCCAGATGTCCTAGAACCTGTGCAGATTCCAGTGTCACAAGTCCCAGAACCACCTGTGCAGATTCCACTTGTGCAGATTCCAGATGTTCCAGAACATGTGCAGATTCCAATGTCACAAGTCCCACAGCCACCTATGCAGATTCTCCCAGAACCTATGAACATTCTACATGTTCCAGAACATGTGCAGATTAAGTGTCACAAGTCCCACAGCCACCTATGCAGATTCTCCCAGAACCTATGCAGATTCTACATGTATCAGAATCTGCGCAGATTCCAGTGTCACAAGTCCCACAGTCACCTGTGCAGATTCTATATGTATCAGAACCTGTGCAAATTCCAGTGTCACAAGTCCCACAGTCACCTGTGCAGAGTCTCCCAGAACCTATGCAGCTTCTCCCAGAGCTCGACATTTTGGACCCTTTGGAGTAGACAGATGCATTCGACCAGCTCATGTCGTTCGTATTTGGACCCCAAGAACTCCAGCTGCTTCACACGGTACCCTCTATTTTTGATGAGAATCGCTTCTCCTTCCTGGATGAATTTGAAAGGGAGCCTATGGACTTGACCATGCCCAGAGTAAACTCTTGTGTCAAAAAATCTATCGGAGCCATCCAACCCATGGATCTGTCAATAGTTGCCTGCAGTTCATTGTATATATTTTTTCAATAAATAATGAACAAGTCTCATTTTTTAGTCAGAATGATTTCGGTACAACACTTGTTGGACCCCCCCTATCGTATTTAGAAATCTGGGTTGAATCGAGTCACGCGTCAGAATATCCTTTGAACCCAACTTTGGCGTTTCAATTTTGTAAAAAAATTCAGAAAAGGGGGATTGAGTCGTCGGCCCCCTTTATTTCGGGTATACCAAGTTTGGATCGCTCAGCTAATGTGCGCTCATTTAGGCTGAATAATCTTTCTGGGCCAATCGAGTCGACTCGGTGTACAACGTTGGAAGGACCAGCCAATAGAAATTGTTTCACGTGACCTCATTAGAGTATAAAAGGCCAGCACCTTCGGAGTGCTTTTGAATGGCTAAATGTTTTTTGTTAAGACTGTCAGGATTTGGAGTCATACCTTCGGAGTGCTTTTGAATTGCTAAATGTTTTTTGTTAAGACTGTGAGGATTTGGAGTCTTGTTTCCATCTCAAATTCTGTCAGTCTTAACAGTAAACGTTTTTTAGCAAAAATCTTTAAGACCGAAAATAGGCGGGGGGCAGTTCCGTCCTCTTTTTTCGGGTCCATTCATACACCAAGATTGGAACCTGTGAATCCCCCTTCTCATCTAGATGCATCACTGTGAATCGTTTCCAAGATGGGAGGCCTTCTCCCCTAGATGTATCACTGTGAATTGTCACCAAGATTGGAATGAGGTGGTCCCCCTAGATGCATCAAATTACCTGTGAATCGTCACTAAGACTGGAATGAGGTGGCCCTTTCACCAAATATGTCATTGGACCTGTCCAACATGTCATTTTACCTGTCCAGCATGTCATTGGACCCCCGTGTTAAAACTATTTTTGGGAGACCTCTGTTTCATTTTACTTGTCCAGCATGTCATTGGACCTGTCCAGCATGTCATTTTACCTGTCCAGCATGTCATTGGACCCCCGTGTTAAAACTATTTTTGGGAGACCTCTGTTTCATTTTACCTGTCCAGCATGTCATTGGACATGTCATTGGACCTGTCCAGCATGTCATTGGACCTGTCCAGCATGTCATTTTACCTGTCCAGCATGTCATTTTACCTGTCCAGCATGTCATTGGACCCCCGTGTTAAAATTATTTTTGGGAGACCTCTGTTTCATTTTACCTGTCCAGCATGTCATTGGACCTGTCCAGCATGTCATTTTACCTGTCCAGCATGTCATTTTACCTGTCCAGCATGTCATTGGACCTGTCCAGCATTTCATTTGTGGATGACCCCTGTCTCAATCGTCGCTCTGGGATGGAATGAAACCTTTTCTCTCGCCCCGTGCTAAAATATTTGTTGGTGGGAAATTTGAAAAATTTTACCTTGTCCATACATGTTAACGCTTCCTGCATACTTTGCTTCATACAGGAATCGAGACCCGAAACACAACGTGGGGGTATAAAAACGGGTGAAAAGGGACACAATGCATACAAAAAGAGCCGTTGGAACGTTTCTTGGGGATGGAAACGTTAAAGGCAGGGTTTGGATAAAAAGTGGGTGCAAAATGGACAAGAGTCATATAAAAAGAGTCGTTGGAAACGAAAAGGAGGGAACAAAAATACGGTGTCGATTCAAAGGAGAGGGTTTCAATTCAAAGGAGAGGATTTCAAAGGAGACAGGGTTCATGATCAAGTGAAATGGTTTCAAATGAGACGGTGTTCATGATGAATTTCAAAGGAGACTTTTTTCGTTTCAAAGGAGAGGGTTTCAAATGAGACAGGGTTCATGATGAATTTCAAGTGAGAGGGTTTCAAATGAGACAGTGTTCATGATCAAGGGAAATGGTTTCAAATGAGATGGGTTTCATGATTAATTTCAAATGAGACAGTGTTCATGATCAAGTGAAATGGTTTCAAATGAGACAGTGTTCATGATGAATTTCAAATGAGAGGGTGTTCATGATTAATTTCAAATGAGAGGGTGTTTATGATTAATTTCAAATGAGACAGTGTTCATGATGAATTTCAAATGAGAGGGTGTTCATGATTAATTTCAAATGAGAGGGTGTTTATGATTAATTTCAAATGAGACAGTGTTCATGATGAATTTCAAATGAGACGATTTCAAATGAGAGGGTATTCATGATAAATTTCAAGTGAGATGGTTTCAACAAAGGTCGTTTTCCATTTCCAATCATTTTTTGAAAGGGTCACGGTGCTCAGCTATTTTTTCGACCGACTGTAGTAAGGACAGAAGAATCAAAACATTTAAAAAGATTTAAAAAGGGAAATAACAAGTAACGAGCTTACATTTTTCATGAAAAACGGTACTGTCAACAGCTCTAGCAATCTTGCCACCCCGGACAAAAATGGAAAATGCCGCCCCATTCTCCAATGGAAAAATTATAATTTAAAAAGAAAAATAATTCACAAGATACACGTCTCTATCTCTATCTCTCTATCTACCTACCTATCTATCTATCTATCTATAAATTGTAAGTCTTAAAAAGTACAAAATAATTCCAAATTAAAGACATAATTATTATCTGTTACGATTTCAAACGAGTAAAATGTAAGAGAGTGAATTGTTCTTTTCAGCAGACCAATTTCTTCAAAAAAGTGTTTACTGATGTTGGGGATCGCAAGTGTTTATTTCAACTTATAGTAACTACACTAAAACTAAAAAAAAAACATCTTTTGTGGCTCTCCACCAAATATTTATTACTCCTGTCCTCTTTTAGACAGCTGACACCAAACATCGTTTGAGTGAAAGGAATGTCCATTGTGACCCCTCTTCAGGATGGAGAGAAAGATACTGGTGAAAGATGTGTAAAAATATCAAATTTTATTATTTAAGATATACTCCTGTCTCAAACCCTTTAAGTTTCAACATAAAAGAAAATCGACATTAAATATAGAGTACAAAATAGGGAAATAAAATACATTAAATAAAATACCAAATTCACATCCAATAATATTTCAGAAAATATATCAAATTTTCTGTATCAAAATATATATATATAATTTTTCTAATTCGATCCAAATGCCACCTTTAAAATTTGCCGCCCCGGGCAGGAATCCGGTTTGTCCGGCCCTAGAGCCGCATGTAAAGCATGATGCATAGAAAAAATAAAAAATGAGGAATTTCTAAATGTGCCGAAATAAATTTTAAGAAATAATTTGAGGATGGAAGAAGAATTAAGCATTTAGGAGAAAAAAAAGGACGAAATATTGCGGAATGTAAAAAATGACGAAACCATTTTTTAATCGTAAAAAAATGAAAATTCGTGATTTGCTACCATTACAAAAAAGAATTCTGCCTGATAAATTTATTATTATGGTAAGGTTAAAATTCATTATAAAAAAAAAAAGATCCGCAACAAACATTTCGATCATCTATTTTTTAACATTCTTTAGAATTTATCTTCGAGTCTGTGTCACATTTCAAAAACGTCGAAATGAGTGAGAGAAATCTTAGCCAAAATCGAAAAAAAAAGAAACCAGAACTCCTAAATAATAACACTGATCAAAAGAGCGAATTTTCATATATGAATATCTACTTTTTCTCTAAGTTTCTAATAGTTAAACACACTGAGCCCTAATATTCTTTTTAAAGCACACACATATCCTTGTACTACATATTTTTTTTCCTGAGATATTCGTTATTCCAGGGAAGAAATAGCAAAAATAGAACAAAAATACTGCCTCAGCAGCATTCACTGTGGAAAAGATTATTTTTAAAAAATCGAATTTATCGCTTGAAATTAATACGGCTACCACAATAAAAAAAAATTTAAAAATTTTAAAAAATCCCATACTTAGAGTCGGATTAAGCGGCTGGTGGACCTGGTAGCCGCCAGGGCCCCAACACCGGTAGATTCCTCATTTGATGGATTTCTGTTGTAAATTCAACGTGAAACAAAAAGATTTGGAACCGATATTGTATCCTCAAGGATTTATACTGATATTAGTAGTGTAACAATCATAGCTATCTTTCTTCCGTATATTTGTATTTTTGAAATCTGTACAAAATGTTCGCATTTGTTTTTTGGGAAAAATTTTATTTCGATCAAGCTATTACTACTCAAGTAAAACAAGTTCGTTTTTAGTTCACAACCGTGCTTAGTTTTCTCGGATACATTTTATAATAATGCGGAAAAAATCCGAATACCAAAAAAAAAAAAAATTTTAGACTAATGGAACTTAGGCAGTACAATTGTTTAGGTAACATATTTACTTGATTCAAGTTTCAGGATCACAGATTAATGTAAGCGCGAGAAGAGTTATTTCAAATGGGAAATGTAAGCAAGCAAACGTGCATGCACTGTGTCGTACAAGTATCGGATATCAGTTTGTGGGGTAGAATTGCGTGCCTGTCAGTGCCGATTTAGGCTCATTTCAGGTCCTGGGCGCAAAAGATCTACAGGCCCCCTAGACACTGGTGGATCGAAATTTATAAGCAGAAAATTTGGTTAAGTCCAGCTTAGCCGGCCTCTCCAGGCCCTCCAGGGGCCCACCCAAGAGCACAATGGATAAACCGGCACTGTGTTTAGAAATAGAATAGGGCACTAGAAAAAGTAATAAACAGTCCCAGAAAAGCATTTACGATCTTATCTTATCTCTCTCAATATAAAAGAAAAATTCGCTCATGACGTTGTAATAAGTTTATTTATGCGTGAGATATAGTTAGTAAAATGGTGCAAAAAGTTGAAGAAGAGAGCGAAGAACACACTCACAAAATTTGAGAAAAAAAATGAGTGAAGTGTTCGAGAGATAGAAATTTTATAGATATTAGTTGAAAATTCAAAATTATATAGGCTGTATCGTTATGCTATTAAAAAATTTATGTAGTACTGGTGGACTCCGTAATGGCAAAAGATTGGTATTAATAAATATTCATTAGAATATACTGTAGAGTGAAATATTTATCAGGAGATAAGAAAAGTGAAATATTGTATGAATACCAAGAATTACACTGGACACTCGAGGATATTTGGATATGCCCTTCGTATTCGCCCTTCGTATTCAGTACTTAAATTCAAATTATATATTAAAACATTGAGGATAATTTACTGTTTCATTTTTCTTATTTTAATCAATACTTTCAAGGATTTTTTTTAAAAAATGATTATCTTGTTATGTGTCAAAAAAATAAAAAAAAGGTTCAAAATTTAAAATCTTTTAAAATTTCGGACACTTCTAAACAGGAATAATTTTTAAGCTTCTGTATTACATTATTTGCAAAAAATTTTTATGCATTGTTAAAAAAAACCCTATTTAAATCTTTTAGTTTTTCATAATTTTAAAGCCAGATATTCAGGGCATCTTACATAGAATCCCTTGTTTTGTATTGTTCAGATAACAAATTATATTTGAATTTTGAATGTCTGAACATTAATTTCATTCAAAGAGAACTTTAACTACAAGTTTATATTTTTGAACTTGAATCTTCAAATAAAGAGTATTTAAAAGCATCTGGACAAATTTAGAGTTAACATTTGCGCATATAAATAAATATAAAGATCCTTTTTAAATTCAAGTTAAAAATATATATATTTATGCATAATCCCTCATCATTCATGTTCCATTAGTGGTTGACTGAAGAAAAGGTTATTAAAATTTGGACACTTTAATAATTTTAACCATGCAAAACTAGGAATTTTGTATTAGCTCCACTGTGAAATTCTGCATTGGAATTTCGAAAAAGATATTTATACGTGTCTCACATATTCAGTTGAAAAACATATATTTACCATAAATACTAATAATTCTTTGGATATTTAAAATTATCATTAAATTAATTTTATATATATTATATATTATATATATATTCGACTTCTAATATTTTTTCAAGTGTATTCCTTAAATTTCATATAATTTAATTAAGTGAGGGGATATTAAAGTCGCACTCTCTCTCTTCTCTACTCAACTACTTGAGGGCTTTTGGCGACGGACCTGTGGCCGGGGTACCAGGTCGTCAAGGTATCGAATCATGGTTGGCATGTCTCGAGTTCGAGCCCAGTGCCACAAAAGACCCGCCGTGTAGGGCAGCGATGCACGTTAAATCTATCGAGAGCTGAAATGTCCTCTCGTTGGTGTGGTAGTTAGGAGAGGGGGTGCCAGCTCAGGTGTCGCCCTCGTCATTTGACCATGCTTCAAAATTACGAGGTCCATCACTAAAAGCCCTCGTGTAGCTGAACAGTGCGACGTTAATATTCACTCACTTGGCGACGGACCTCGTAATTTTAAACCATGGTCAAGTGACGAGGATGACGCTTGAGCATCGCTCCCTTACACGGCGGATCTTCAGTGGTGATGGGGTCGAACTCATGACACGCCAGCTACGAGTCCGTTACTTTAACCATTAGGCTACCGCGGCCTCACAATGTGGTTGAAAACTGCATGTTATGAGTAAAAAAATGCTGAAACATTTGATGAACTTTTACGTCACTTGACCATGGTTCAAAATTACGTGGTCCGTCGCCAAAAGCCCTCGTGCAGCTGAACAGTGCGACGTTAATCTTCACTCACTCTAATTGATGAACTTTTAATAGATTTTTGCATAGAAGATAGATGTGTGATATGCTAAAATGACAATATGTAAAAGTTATGAGAATATCGATGACAATTTTAAAAAATTCAATTTAAGTTTCAGTTTGAAACTTATTCGGTTTTTTTTCGCATTTAATATTAAATAGTCGCGATAACAAATTAATAGTTTAACGCATTCATAGATTATAAAAAATAAAGTTATAAATGACATTGTTGGGAATAATAAATTTTTATAGTTTTGAATTCAGACTTCTTTGCAGGAGTGTAGACTATTAAAAGGCTGATGAAGAAGTTAGAAAACTAATATTTAAAATATATGGAAAACAATATCTGCAATTCCATGATCTTGACGAGCAGAAGACGGCATTTTTACTGAGTAGGGCAGAGTAAGCATAAGGTAGGAGCTTGTGGAGTAAACAACCAGGCCTCTGCAGTTTTGGCAGGTAATGAACTCCCATTTGTTGCTTTCTCAGTAAGGAATATAAAAATAAGTCATGTAAAATTTTATATATTTTAATAACAATGAATTGTGAACTTAACCCTCTAACTGGATACCTTCCTCCTGAAAAGTTATTCCGAAAACGTTTTACTCTTATATTGCTATTCCCTTCGAAAATGCAACAGACTTCAATTCTTTCCCCCTTTTAAAACTTGGGTGGTTGAAAGGGGAGAACTTTATGACTTGGTTCGGCGTCTTTAATCAGTAAGAACCAGGATAGCAATCGTTTACAGCTAGCTGTTGTTGCCTTGGGCAATCTTGTATGAAAACCGTAGTTCCACTCTGTCGTTTTACCCATAGATTCAGTCACAGTAAAATTAAATTAAAATGCAGGGTAAAAAAAACATGAAATAAATGGCGTGTTAAAAATTGAAAAATAGTTTTATATTTTCTTCAAATAAAATTTATTTTTCTGTCATTTTTTAAAAATTAAAAAAAAAAATATTTTGGTATTGCGATTTGAACTAGAAAAAAGCATCCTGTATTCATTTTTGAATATGAGAGTAAGAAAACGCGCTCACACTTTCCTGTTTTTAGAAAAAGTTATGAGGTAAAAAGAGTAAAGGCCCTATCTTTTTTTTAAACAATAAGACAATTAATGGTGCATATATTTATGAAATAAAACAGATCTTTCTCTATTCAATTATATTTTTAATTTAGAATAACATAAAAAATGATTTCAATACTTTTAATTTATTTAAATTTATATCATATAAATGATATTTTTATGTTAACTGAATATTTTTCGGAAAAAATCTAAATTTTCATTCCTAGTGCTCTCCTTTTCGAACTTCTTGTATTAAATAAAAATTCCTTTTCTACATCGGCATTTGTGATGGACATAACACACATTCAGTCAATAATTTTTAATTTTAATGGGGGATATACTTCTTCAAATGCGCATGACAGTACTTCTAACCATTTTCTACTCAAGTTAAATTTCTTATCTTTCTGTTTCTTTTATTACAAGGAAAAATGTCACGCATCGATAACTACATTTTCACACAATTCAGTCATTACAAATTATATTGTGAGAAAAGTTCTCCCTAATTAATTTTGTCTTTCAAAACAGTACACTTAAAACAATTTTGTTCAGTGAAGTTAACCGACAGTTCCACAATGAATTCATACCAAATTTTAAAAACAAATTTAACACTTGGAAATGTATCCTGTATTAAATTTTTCAGTATACACAAATATTTCCTGCTGTAGGGAAGATATAGTATGAGATGTGGTGTGTGGTTTTGAAAGAATGTTTTCGTACGTGTAGACTATTTTTGAAAATTTAAATATCACTGAAGCTGATCATATAACTGCAAATGAGCCTTATTTTAATGTGTGCTGGTATCAAAGTAAAACACTTTACAATATTAAACAGCCTATGGGTTTATATTCAATATCAAACTATTCGCAAAATGGCTTACAACTTCTATTCAAATTGTAAAGAAACTGAAATATATAAATATATCTTACTGCAGTCAAAAATATTCATAATATATAAATATCCTATTCCTCCATATATTTCAGTACATTTTAAAAACTGTAGCTGAATGCAATTTTTTATATTTATAAACAAGGCATAAAAGCTCACACAGTCGTAAAAATGTCCTTATCATTTTTAAATATACTACTATAAAACGTATATGGATTGTAAGATCAGTTGTAAAATCCTAAAAGCTTTTAGAGGAGCTAAAAACATGTAATTTTGGATTGATAAAATGTTTAATATAATACACAAATATACATGTTATTAAGCAAATACATTTGAAAAATCAAACTTCCTTCTGAAATAAACGCAATTGAAAGAAAAATGTTTAATTGCAAATGAGTGGAAATACATGTTTATCTAAGGGGTATCCCCAAAGTGAGGTAATCCTCAAACTTAAGACTTAAACTCAGTGGCACAACAATCTATGAGACCCAGGAACTACTATGCCCATCCCAATATACATGACCATTGGGTGCTGAGGTGCATGAACAGATGTCCCGATTTGGTGGTCTGTCTGAAGAGAGACCTTCAGTGTTTAAGACCCGAAGCAAGCTTGGTACTCATTTATCGACCCAATGTAGCGGGGATGAAAGGCAGAGTCGACCTTGCGCAGCCCGTTAATAGAACCACAGACCTGTGGTGTGGAAGCACTATACACTACCACCTAACCCTTTTCGGTGAAAAATAAAATTTAATGTTAGATAATCTTATATAAATCCCTAATGAATGAGGGAGTCCAAACTTTTTTTTTCATGTAAACTGTTTAGACGGAAATGGTTAATTATGAACATTTCACAAGTTGCATAAATTAAAATAAACCGTTATAGTTAACATAAATTTTTAAGGGTACAAAAGGTGTATTTCAGCTGCACGAATTAATTTTAAAAGGAATACGGTTACGAAAAAGTAGTACAAATCTATCTAAAGTAGGGTTGGTTACCTTAGATATTGTCAAACACAACAATGTATTGGAAGCCAATTCCACAATTCATTGTTATAAAAATGTATGGAAAATTACAAGATTTATTTTTGCATTTGTAATTTATATATATATATAATTTTCCTGGGAGCTTTAAAAGCTAGAGCGGCATCCATCAAAACCGCGGTTCTCTCTCTGTTTTTCCAGATCGCCCCTGACTAAGCCGGCTCTGCCATAGTAAGTGAAAAAGCCGTATTTTGTTTGTCAAGATCATTTTAAAGCAGACTGCATTTTTCATGTATTTTGGATGGTCGTTTTATATTTTCTACATCAATATCTTAATGTCTGAATTTAAAATTACATAAAATTCTTGACATTCACATCAATGAACATTATAATTTTTTATAAGTATATGAATGCGTCGTCAAACGATTACATGACTAATATTAACACATTATTTTTACCATTTAATTAATATCAAGTATATTATAACGCACACAAATTTTCTAAACTTTAAAATAAATATTTTGAAAACTACTTCAGATATACTCAAAATTTTTTATTCCTACGCTTTAGCTTCTCAGTTTTGCTTCTCTATGTAAGAATTTATTGTAATTGTATATTCATCAATTTTTTTAGTATATTTTTTGCTCTTAGCATGCGGTTTTCAACCGAATTGTATGAAATCTTCGAAATATATTAAATGAATGATTGAATATTAACGTCGCACTGTTCAGCTACACGAGGGCTTTTGGCGACGGACCACGTAATTTTGAACCATGGTCAAATGACGTGGACGACACCTGAGCTGGCACCCCCTCTCCTAACTACCCCACCACACCAACGGGAGGACGTTTCAGCTCTCTACAGATTTAACGTGCATCGCTGCCCTACACGGCGGGTCTTTAGTGTTACTGGGCTCGAACTCGTGACAAAGCAAGCCACGTTCCGATACCTATACCACTCGGCTACCGCGGCCGAAATATATTAAAAGATACCAAAGAAGCTATATAATAAAATTTGAAATTTTTATTATACTCAAACAATTGCTAAAACTTATGGTAAATAATTTTTAACTTCGCGATGCATTTTTTTTTTCGAAATTTCAAATGGAATTTCTAACATAAAAGTTCTAGCTTTATAAGGTCGAGATTTCAAAACATATCCAGATTTTAATTACTTATTCAGTTAGCCTTTAAAAAAGATAAATGTTGAGGTATTTTGTATAAATAGATATTTTTGAACAATACATAATTCGAATGTTTTTCAATAGCTCGAATTTAAAATTGATTTTTATGATTATTTATATGCATAAATGTCTACTGTAAATTTTTCCGTATATTTTTGATTACCATTTATTCAATCATTCAAGTTATAAAAAAAAATGTGTGAAAATCTTCATTCATGTTGTCTTTGATTTAAACTGAAGTTCAAGCACTTAAAATTCAAATATAATTCGGTGTATTTTAACAATATATAACCAGGCACACACACTGTACTTAAACTTCCCTGAACACTTAGGCTTTGAAATCTAAAAAAAAAACTAATAAATCTTAATTAGTTTTTTTTCGTTATTATTTTTATCAAAGTGTAAAAAATGTTTCAAATGATTTGATGAAGTTTAAATTTATTCATTTTTAGTGGTTGGAAAATTGAAAAGGTTCCAAATTTTAAAGAGTTTGATGTTTTATTAATTTTTCGGTATCTTATAATAAAATAATCATGTTTCAAAAAACTGAAAGCTTTGAATAAGAAAAATGAAGCGAAAGAATATACTTAAAAAAAAGATAATTTGTGTCTAACTATATAAAATAGCAGATTGCCCTGACACGCCCCAACTTGTTACAGTTTGAAATTAATATGAAACCAAAAGGGAATTGTAACATATTTTACTTATGCGTTGGGAATTTTGGAAACTTTTAAAATACAAGCTAGCAAAGAAACACTTCTTGGGTTGTAAAGAAATTTCTCCCTGATTTTTACATTGCCCAGGGTCAAAACACGGGGTTCCCTGCGAGCCATAAAACTCTGCTGTGTTGCTTCCTCCGTCCCTCATTATCTTTCAAGATGTTAAACCTTAAAAGGGGGAAAGGATTTCAGAAAAGTGCGGCTAATCCGCTTTTGAAAACGTTACTTGAAGGCAGAAAAATCCGTGCAGTTCATTTTCGAAGCCTCTCTAGTAGGGCGGAAAAATCCGTTCTGTTCAGTTGAAGGGTTAATTTCCAATTCATTGTAACGAGTGGGCAGTAACTACGGTACTCTATCGACGTACTTCTTATATATATATATATATATATATATATATATATATATATATATATATATATATATATATATATATATATATAGATATATATATATAGGAAATATTATATATATATATATATATATATATATATATATATATATATATAGATATGTAGTTGTGTTCTTTGCGATTTCGAATAATTGGAATATTTTAAATTTCCAGTGTACTTCGAGAGAGATATGTAGGAGATGGTGGCCTCAAACGAACTGAATTGAATTGAGAGGCCAATCGAGGAACTCGGAGCGTCTGACGTCAAACGCATGAGGCATCTCAATGCCCAATCAGGGATTCGAGCGATGACGTCGAACGCTTATAATCCCTAAGCGCGGGATCGTTTTTTTTGGCTTGCTTGCCTTCACTCGCACACCGGACACGACGGAGTGAGCTCGATCAGAAACGGCATTTCTTTAAACCTAGAAATGTTTGACGCCCGCATCTCTATAGGAGAATCCTTTTCTCTTTCCGAATTAACTTTTAATCTATTTTCTTGTAAGCAATTTAAATCTATAAATATAATCTGTTTTCTTACTTTAATAAATTGATTTGTTCTTTAAATTTGGTTCATGCTTTCTTTCGTTAAGAATTATATCATTGCCCCTAGACACCCGTCCCACAAATTGGGAGCTCGACCGCGATGTTAAACTCGTTTCTTCGTATTAGGCATTTGCCTATATATATATAGCAATAGCCTTATTCATTATTTTTTCCTCGTGCTCACCTTTCAGCGACTTTTCTTTTTTTTTCAAAACGTCGAGACCTCACCCGTCCGTCGGTGTCAATTTCAACTTCCTTTCTAATGTATTTTTTTAAAGTTTGCTTTGGAAAGTGTTCGCCAGCGATCCTGAGTGCGTCGTCAACAATTCCAGTGAAATTCAATTTGCATCGTTCAGGAATTTCGTCGTGATCCATTCTGTCTTTTCGAGCGTCGTCATCGAGGGTCAGCGAATCGCCAGTTAATTCCCGCCAATGATCCTAAGTGCGTCGTCATCCATTACAGTGAAGATCAACTTGCATCGTTCAAGAATTTCGTCGTGATCCATTCTGTCTTTTCGGGCGTCATCACCGAAAATCAACGAATCGCCAGGTCAGTGTGGTACTTTCTTATCAAATAACGATTGCAGAAATTTACGAAACTATCGTCTGTTCATGTCATTTTAAAATTCTTTTTTCATGTGATTAATAACTAGGAATCGTGAACATTTTATTTTTTCCTCACATAAATTCGTTTCGTAAGTGTTTTGTAATAAGAGTATGTTGTCTAATTAGCGGTGGTTGTGGCTAACTAAATGATTTGATTGCGAATAGGAATGATTTGTGAAAATTGTGCATTGTTTTAGATAATATTTTTAGCAACTGGGAAATAGATATTTTGTCTATTTTTTAAAATACTTTTTACGAATATTTTGTGGTTTACTTTTAATTTATGATATGTTATTAGTTTTAAGGAATGCTGCTTTGCTATAGATTCTTCCAGTGTGTTTTTATTGACTACATTTCGAGAAATTGAGATATTACTGTCATAATTTTTCGATTTCGTTGTATTAATATTTTTAGTGTCGATTTTAGAATTTTTTAGTATTTGTGAATTTTATTCGTATACCTGTTATAATTGTATTTTTATCTACGTTTTGTCTCTTCTCTTGGTTGAGTAAGGGAGCTTTTCCTGCGTTATTGTATAAACGTTTCGCATCCGGATTAAGTATTTAGGGGAAAATTGGGCTTGATTTAAAATTTTAAATTTGTTCTCTGAGCCGTCACTCTTGATCTTTGATTGCAAAAATGGCATTTCTTCTCTCAAAGAAAAAGGAGCATCTAATAGAACTCGCCGAAGAGTTAGGGTTGATCGTCGAAGCGAGCTTGACTAAACCCAAGCTAAAGGATCTCATCGTGAAAAGCTCAGATTACATCGAAGATGATGTCAAGGTAATGATCGATAGCATTGTGAAGGATCGCATACGTACAGAAGAAAAAGAGAAATTGCGACGAGAACAGCGAGAATATGAAGAGAAATTGCGACGAGAACAGCGAGAATATGAAGAGAAATTGCGACGAGAACAGCGAGAATATGAAGAGAAATTGCGACGAGAACAGCGAGAATATGAATTAGAGAAGTTGCGAATACAGGCTGAAAAGAATGCTAATACTATGAATAACCCCGAAAACGTACAAGCACCGAAAGTGATCCACGAAACTTTTCATAAGTTTAATATGAAGGACGATATTAGCTTGAACCTGACATTATTTGAACGACATGCGGAACTGACATTCTTGCCGAAGAAGGATTGGGTACAGAAGCTTATAGGACTGATTCCTATCGACATTGCTCATTTGATTGCCAGAGAGCCAGCGGATAAATGCAACGATTACAACCACGTTAAGGGGTTACTGTTAAAAAGATTTAAGTTATGCCCGGAGAAACTTCGTCAACTCTTTATTTCTCACCAAAAATCTAATGAACGAACTTGGCAAGATTTTTTTCTACGAAATACAAACATACTTCGATGGATGGATTTCCGGTTCAAATGTAGAAACTTTCGACCAGCTGCGAGAACTAATTATAGCCGACCAAATAAAGAAGAGTGCACCGTATGAGCTTCGGGAGCACTTTTTAGATGAATGGTCTACTATTAACTCACCGGCCGAGATAGCAGAAAAATTTGAAGAGTATGAAAGTGTCCGAAGAACAATAAGACCGAAATTTTACAATTCATTTGCCAAGGGAAGATACGAAGCCAGCGGATCAAGCGATACTTACTTTCAAAGAACTGAATTTCCCCAGGGTGGAAGTAATAGGCGTGAGAGAAAACATTTTCAATTGAACGGTACCTCCTACTCCGGGAAAAGTAAACGACTAACCTGTAGCTACTGTAAAGGACCAGGTCATTATGCCGTGGATTGTACGAAGCGCCCCAAATGTTCGAAAATTAATAACTCTACAGACTCCTCAATCCAAATCTGCTCACGAATCTCTCGAGAAAGAATTAAGACCAGAAAAATAACCATAGGGAACAAGATTATTGAAGCTCTCGTTGACAGCGGCAGTTCAGGTTCACTCGTTCGAGAAGATGTAAGCAAAGGAATCATCGAACCTTCGAAACTCTCGAAAGACATTTCAGTATTGATCGGACTGGGGAAGTGCGAAGTCAAAACAAAAGGGTCGTTCCAGAGAAAGATTGAACTAGATGGAGAAGAATATTCTCTGACGTGGCATGTCGTACCTACGCCGAGTTTGGAATTTCAGGCAGTAATAGGTTCAGATATACTGGAGCAAGCCTCTGTCTGCTTCTATAAAGAAAGTGTTCAGTTCCGAAAACATGAGGATAAAAACTGTTTCCTGCAAATGCAAGTTTACGAAGCAGAAGTGGAAGACGAAATTGTAGTTCAACATGTTACCAATCCACAAATACGAAAAGAACTGTTTGAATTAATCTCCAACTATGAGCCAAAGAAGACCGAAATGACAAATGTGTCCATGAGAATTATCCTGGAAGACGACATACCAGTTTACCAACCTGCACGCCGCTTATCATTTTCTGAGAATCAGGATGTCAACAAGCAAATCGACGAATGGTTAGAGCAGGGGATTGTAAGACCAAGCTCATCCGAATATGCGAGTCCAATTGTATTAGTTAAGAAGAAAGATGGTACCACCCGGTTGTGTGTAGATTATAGAAGACTGAACCGGAAATTAGTCAAGGATCGTTTTCCATTGCCGTTGATAGAGGATGTATTAGATAGACTACAGGGAGCCAAAGTGTACACAACGTTAGATTTAAAAATGGATTTTTCCATGTTGACGTTAATGAAGATTGCAAGCACCTCACTTCCTTCGTTGTTCCAGACGGACAATTCGAATTTAATAAAGTACCTTTCGGTCTAAGCACCAGCCCCAGCGTATTTCAAAGATATGTGTATAGTATCTTCAGAGAGCTCATGCGGAAAAGCATTGTAATAATTTACATGGATGATTTGGTGATTCCTGCTAAAGATGAGAAAGAAGGTTTAGAAAAACTGAGGGAAGTATTAGAGGTTGCCTCGAAGTATGGCTTAGAAATGAAGTTTAAGAAATGTCAATTCCTAAGAAGAAAAGTAGAATTTTTTGGGCCACGTCGTCGAAAATGGGACAATACGTCCTTAAATTGCAAAAACAATAGCCGTCAAGAAGTTTCCAGTACCAACAACAGTCAAACAAGTGCAGAGCTTTTTAGGACTCACCGGTTACTTTCGCAAATTTATTCCAGCGTACTCTCAAATAGCGAAACCATTGAGTGACCTAACAAGGAAAGACAACCCATTTATGTTCGAGCAACCCCAAATGGAAGCATTCGAAAAGCTTAAGAAATTGTTGACTGAAAGTCCAGTATTAAGCATTTTTCAGCAAGGAAGAACTACCGAATTACATACCGATGCGAGTCAACAAGGATATGGCGCCGTTTTACTCCAAGAAGCAGAAGACGGAAAATTACATCCTGTCCAATATGTCGCAGAAAACGACTCCAGCAGAAGAAAAATATAGTAGCTATGAACTAGAAGTTCTTGCTGTTGTCAACGCTTTAAAGAAATTTCGCACCTACCTTCTGAGAAATCATTTTAAAATCATAACGGACTGTTCAGCTTTTCAAAAGACTATGGACAAAAAGATTTAGTTACTCGTGTAGCAAGATGGGCATTACTGTTAGAAGAGTATGACTACGAGATTGCACATCGTTCCGGCCAGAGAATGCAACATGTAGACGCTCTGAGCAGGTACCCAGTCACCATAATTACAAGCGATACTCTCACCGCAAGACTACAAAGAGCCCAACAAGAAGACGAAAATATTCAAAATTTAAAGTCACTAATAGGAACAAATAATGCTACGGACTTTTTATTAAAAATGAAATATTATACAAATACGTAGATGGCCGCGAATTAATAGCTGCACCAAGGGATATGCAAACCGAGCTAATCAAGTTAGCTCATGAGAAAGGGCACTTCTCATCCGCTAAAACAGAAGAAATTGTAAAACGAGAATTTTTTATACCTAATTTAAGCAAACAAGTACAAAACGTGATCATTAACTGTGTATCTTGTATTCTAGCTAACAAAAAGTGTGGGGAAAAAAGGAGGGATATCTAAATCCTATTCCAAAAGAGGACGTGCCATTAAGCACTTATCATGTAGATTTTATTGGACCTTTGCCGTCTACCAACAAAAGATATCAACATATCCTCACAATAATTGATGCCTTTACTAAGTTTACCTGGCTTTATCCCGTAAAATCCACCACCCTAGAAGATGCACTAGATAAATTAAAGCTACAACAAAAGACTTTCGGCAATCCCAAAAGAATAATAACAGACAGGGGTTCTCCTTTTAACTCCAAAGGATTTGGTGATTATTGTACCGAAGAGAAAATCCAAAATCTGCAGATCACCACCGGCGTACCCCGAGGGAACGGTCAAGTGGAGAGAATCCACCGAACTCTAATCCCCGTTTTGACCAAGTTGTCAATCGACGATCCTACAAAATGGTACAAATTCGTAGACCGACTTCAAAGAATTCTAAATAGCACCTCCAACCGAAGTACCAAATGGTCTCCATTTGAACTATTGACTGGCGTTACCATGAGAAATAGGGAAGACCTTTACCTGAGAAACCTATCAATGGAAGAGATGGTAGAAGAATTGCAGGAACAGAGAAACCAGCTACGACAAGATGCGAAAAGAAATATTCAGAAGATTCGAGCAGAAAATAAAAGAACCTACGATAGGAAACGCAAGAAGGCACCTAGGTATCAAAAGGGAGACTTAGTGGCCATCCAGAGAACACAATTCGGATCAGGTTTAAAATTAAGGCCTAAATTTTTAGGACCATACAAAGTAATCGAAGTTAAACCTAGAGATAGGTATAATTTAGAAAGAGTAGGTAACCATGAAGGTCCTAAATTAACCTCTTCTTCCGCCGATTTAATGAAATTTTATTCACCGGGATGAGAGATTGAACGTTTTTAATTCATTGTGTACTGTGCTTCTCTTTTATTTTTATCTATTGTCATTGGTGTTTTTTGTTTGCGTGAATTGTGTTGTATTTTCTTATCTTAAATTTTTAATGTTCTAGACCAAATTATTCGACGTTATGTCAAATCACTGGGGTCAGTGATTCCAGGATGGCCGAACTTGTAGGAAAGTTGTGTTCTTTGCGATTTCGAATAATTGGAATATTTTAAATTTCCAGTGTACTTCGAGAGAGATATGTAGGAGATGGTGGCCTCAAACGAACTGAATTGAATTGAGAGGCCAATCGAGGAACTCGGAGCGTCTGACGTCAAACGCATGAGGCATCTCAATGCCCAATCAGGGATTCGAGCGATGACGTCGAACGCTTATAATCCCTAAGCGCGGGATCGTTTTTTTGGCTTGCTTGCCTTCACTCGCACACCGGACACGACGGAGTGAGCTCGATCAGAAACGGCATTTCTTTAAACCTAGAAATGTTTGACGCCCCCATCTCTATAGGTGAATCCTGTTCTCTTTCCGAATTAACTTTTAATCTATTTTCTTGTAAGCAATTTAAATCTATAAATATAATCTGTTTTCTTACTTTAATAAATTGATTTGTTCTTTAAATTTGGTTCATGATTTCTTTCGTTAAGAATTATATCATTGCCCCTAGACACCCGTCCCATATATATATATATATATAAAAGAAGTACGGTTGATAGAGTACCAATAATTTTAACGCAATTTTATATTTCGTTCTCCTAAACTTTACTCCTTTTAAAACATGTATTGACAAAATACTCTCCTTTTGTATATTTATAAAATTTTAAAAATATAATGGTTATCTTACCCAACATTTTAAATCAGGAGCGGCAACTGTGTAGCTAAGACGTGCCAAACCAATCTGTCAGTATCATTCAGCGTGCCACATAGAAGGAAATTTTTGAAATCCTTCGATTCTTACGGTAATATTTGCAGATTTAAAGAATAGAGGTAAATAATTTAGATTTACAGTTTTATATTTTATATTAATTATGGATCAATAAAATACATTTATTAACATAAAAATAAACAATATAAAATGTTACTATTTCTTCAACAAAGATAAAAAAAATTAAAAATGTATGTTTCCAACATATTTACTTAAATAAGAAATAGACAAAGTGAAATATAAATGATTCCCTTCATTACAGTTAAATAAAAATTGTAATGCGAATTAACTCTTTCACGACTCTTCTTTCATATAGCAAAACCAGGGGTATAATGCATGATACGATTCTGAGCATTCAGTTTTGTTAAACAATTTCTTTGCGGAGTCGAAATATTTTTCATATTAGGAAAGATTTTTTACTTTGATATGCCGAATCATAAGTGGAAAGCAGAGTACATACAATTTTCTTTTTTCAACAATTAAATCCCCTAGCAATAACACTCAATTATTTACAAAATAGCTGTAAATTTATCCTTAGAATTATCTTTCAGATTATTTTGTAGTTCCATAAATGTCCATAACTCAGAAGATGTTTGTCAAATAAGGTCTATTATCAACTTCCATCCACTCAAGAATTGACAAATTTGTAGAGTAGTGCTGAGTGCCACTAAGAATTGTACCACGTGCCACAGGTCCATAGATTGCCGACACGTTTTAAATGTTCTTATTAACTAACCATCTCCTATTCAAACACAATTTATATGATAAAAAAGGGTTTTCATTCATTTTGTAGGGAATTGTATTAGATTCAACCATTATTAATTTTGTGTATCAAAAAAATTACATTGTTTCGGGGATCCCCTTAGAGCAAAATGAAAGGAATGTGACATAATTATAGTAAGTTTCTCTAAAAGGGGAAACGTTCACTTTCAAAATACACTGCATAAAGTGGTTTTAGGTGTACGAAGTTATATTCACTATTATTCCTAAAATAAATTTTGATATTTTGGTTTTTCGTTATAAGTTTTGAAGTTATTTCTTCAAATATACTTCTCCATTACATTTCTTTCAAACTTGCTATTTTCTTTTGCGACCACGGTAGCCTGATGGTCATGGTTATGAACTCGTGTCCAGTGTTAGAGCCCTGGTACCACAAAATTTAGCGTTGAAGAGGAGCTAATGCACGTTAAACACGTCGAGGTCAAAAGTCCTCACGTTGGTGTGATGTGGAAGTTTGGAAGGGGAGTTATCAGATCAGGTATCGTCCTCGTCACTTAACCGCGGTTCAAAATTACGTAGTCACTCGTCAGTAGCCACCGTGTTGACTTAGAATGCAATATAAACCCTGGACGTGTGCACTTGAGTTAATTCGAGTACGCTAAACAGTTCCAAATATGCACATTAGATATAATTCAAACGAGGTCGCATTTGATGCTGCTGTAATTTTTTCACTCAAATATCAGCTAGCGCCGTCTGCACTCGTGATATTTGACTGTTTCTTATATTTACGATTTAGTCGTGAAACATCAAAAACTTGGATAAAATATTTGTATAAGAAATTAAGGGAAAAGAAATACTTAGATTTTAGAAGTAAAGTACTAGAAAATTTACATAAAATTATTACTATGAAACAAATATTATCCAGTAGAATCCGAAAACTTCTGTTACTATCCAATTTATGCTCTACATGAAAATTCTACTTGAAATAAATATGACTGAAATATCTTTTTTAATTCAAAATATTCTAAGACATAACACTGATAACGACTGTTAATATGATCAATTATTCACTTTTATCAGAACCTTATATATTGACAAGAGTTTTAAATGCAAAATATTTATATAGAAATTAGTAGTTATACAAACGTAATCCAGAAATCACCAAGTTTGTAAACAATATCTATTTTTTTCTCAGTTCCCCATCGTGGCAGTTAAGCAAGTTTAAGTTTTTGTTGCATGACTTTAAAATACTGCAGTGTAGTACTACAATAGATTTATTATAATGTAGTTTGTGGTACATCAGGGAAATATTTAGTTCATTCTGCAACATTTGTATTCTGTAGTCTAATTGTAATATTACCTGAAAAAGCTGCATTTTAGATTTACCATTTTCAGTCATATTCCATCCCTTTCAAGTATTATTTCTCACAGTACCCTGCGTACATTTTGGTCATGGCATTTTTCAAAAGGAAAAATTTAATGAAGACAAAGTATAGAGCTTTTAAATTATATAAACTATGTGTCAAAAAATATATTTGTCTTTAAATCAATCTTAATTAAGTAAATGTGAGAAAACTTAAAAACATGAGCAAACAGAAATGATTTTAGAAATTAAAATTGTAGTTAATAGCCATTTCACACGAAATATTGGATTGTGTTAAAAATATTTTTAATTAATTCAATCTAGGAATGCAAAAATGCTTTAAAATGAAACCGAATTTAAAATCAAAACTCAGAAAATTAAAATTTCTTAAAACCTAATTGGTTTTTAGATCAGAAATTGAGCAAGTTTTCCAAATATATGAAATATATATTTGCAATAAATTGGGTGAAGTTTCTGTTGGCCGTGAAGTGGAGAAAATGTCCATTTCACAATCCTCGCCCTAGGCCACAGCTGTGAATGAGAAACCTCCCGTTTCGAAGAACAGAGACCGAAAAGCAATAAAATCATCTCCTGCAAAACCGTTTCAGGACCTCCTGCGGTTTTAACATTGGAAGGCATTAAACTGCCGTTCGTTTTTAAAGCAGTTCACGAAATTTATCGAAACATTTTGGCTACCGCTAGCTTTGAAAAAGTAGACCGCTTTCGAAGTGAAATTCAATTAGCGGGTCATCCAGTCAGAGGGTTAACCTTCTAAAGATGGACAGACGTACAAAAATAAATATTTACACATTGCTATCCTGTGGTGTGTTTTCGTTATTCAGCTTGTAGTATTCATAAATTATTTGCAAGTATACGCACCAACAGCGGTAGAAAGGAATATAACTAACTCACAGTGTGTATTTTCAAAGCATATCGATAGGAAAATATTCCTCCATATTTGTTATAAAAACAGAGAAAAAAGTATTCGATATTCGTTATTTCTGGTCACCGCAAAATACATCTGAACAGTTAAAACCAAAAACTACTGGCGTGCAGTTAACAGCAAAAGAATTTTAAAAAGTTTGTGAATACTGCTGAAAATGATAAAATTACACCACCCATCAAATTTAATTATCTCGGGGCCTTCCAAAAGTGGGAAAACGAGTTTGGTGCAGAAGCTCATATCTGAACAAGTGTACGAAGTTCCCATGAAAAATATTGTGTTGTGTTTCAAATATCCACAAAAATGGTTTCTGAACGAGAAAAATTTTAAATTTGTTTCAGGACTGCCTTCAGAAACAGAAGAAGAAAGTTGCGATTTGATTGTACTGGATGATATGATGAATGATGTAACAAGCGAAATTTCCCAAATGTTTACTATGGGATCGCATCATAAGAAATACAGCATAATACTTATAACACTAAATCTTTTTCCGAGAGTGAAATCTATGAGAGATATTAGCCTTAACGCACATTACATAATTTTATTTCGTAATAATCGAGATGTATCACAAGCTGCGTGTTTTGGTCGACAAGCATTCCCGGGGCGCGGTAAATTTTTCATGGATTCATATAAAAAAGCAACTGAAAAACCATTTAGTTATTTGCTTGTCGATGTTCATCCAAGATCGCCTGAAGTACAGCGTCTCTGTAAGTCTTTATTTCCCGATTATGGAATGATTAATTGGGTATTTGTTCCAAAAGAAAAATTAATCGAGTTAGCCGACATGTTCATTTGCTGCATGTGCTAGCTGCTGCAAAGTCCTGCTCAACGAAAAGCGATTTTAAAGAGTGCAACAGATGATCAAATAAAAACTCTCTGTGAAATTTGTGACAATTTATTATCCGGTAACATACCAACAAAAAAGATCAAAAAATTGTGTAGTTACAAAAGAATGATACGATTATTGGCCAATAGGAGCGTACCTATGTCTCGCAAATGCAAGCTGTTTACTACCAATAAACAAGTCGGTGGTTTCCTTCCTTTAATGTTACCAGGTGTTTTGTCTCTTTTAGGGGGAATCGCTGGAAAAGCGATCGGCAAAAGCATATAAGAAACGGCTCAAGAGATGGGTTTAGTCCCGAAAGGGTTAATATCACGTTACTTTGCAGAAACCCAACCAGAAGTTCGAATAGAAAATAATATTTCGAGTTTGTTGCATGAGAAAGTGACACCTGATGAGACATAAAAGCTAAACTGTTATCGGATTTGATACCAAAGTATCAGAGAGTGATGCAACCTCCTCCACCTCCGAAACCATTTGAAGTTCCTCCAGAATTATTGACAGAACCAGAGCTTCCACTAACAAACATACCCGAAGTACCATTAACAATCAACATTCTGGCAAAATATATAGGATATGCTATACCCAAGACATGAAAAAAATATATATTGCCTATTTTAGAAACACTCAAAGATGCTAACTACACATTCAATGATAAAAATGAATTTGAAGTAGATGGCAAACCAGAATATCGTAGCAATGTAGTCGATCTCTTTAGCTATATGATAAAAAATGATCAACGTGTTTTAACTCCTCCTACAGGATTTGCAAAATTTTACGCAGCAATACGTCATGTGAATATTGCTTTGGAATGGACTGGTAATAAAAGATTAAGAGAACAGTTGCTTCTTTCAGATGCAAATCCTGCGTTCACAAAGATTACCCCGCATTCGCCAGAAATTAAAAAATGGAAAAATTGGACCGATTAAGAAAATTATACTTTAATCCAAAGGAACAGTCTTCTTCCGGAGGTGTGAAGCGTTTGTCAAAGGCAAGCGGAGTTCACCTAAATGACGTTCAAAAATGACTTTCGCAGCAAGACGTTTATACATTACACAAACTTGTTCGTTATAAGTTTCAGAGACGCAAAACTATTGCATATGGAATAAATGAATTGTGGCAGAGTGATTTATTAGACATGCAAAAACTATCTCGTTATAACAAAGGATATCGTTATATTTTAACCATTATTGATGTGATGTCACGATATTTAAGAGCTTTTCCAATTAAAGATAAAAAAAGCCAGCACAATAAAACAAGTATTGCAAAAAGTATTTATAAAAGTAAAACCCAAAAATTTTCAAACTGATTAGGGTACAGAGTTTTACAATAAAATTGTACGCGCTATGTTAAAGCGATATAAAAAATTCATCACTATTCTACAAAAAGTGAAACGAAATGCGCGATTTTAGAACGCGCGCACAGAACTTTACGAGAACGATTGTACAGAGCCTTTACCTATTGTATAATTCCTATAAATATGACATTTTACCGGAACTAGTACATTCATACAATCATTCCATCCATCACGCACATGGTTTTGAACCTACCAAATTGACAACAGATGACGAACCCGAATTATATAAACGTTTATATCATTCTAATGTATATCCACAATTCAGTTTTACGGCAGGAGACATAGTCAGATTATCGAAAGCTTGCAAAACTTTTCGCAAAGGCTATTTACTCGGTTGGACTGAAGAAACATTTCGCATTTACAAAAGATATCCAACAATTCCTCCAACTTATACATTACAAGATTTTAATTCTAAAGAAATTGAGGGTCGTTTTTATAACGAGGAGTTACAAAAAAAAAGACAAATCAACGAATGACTATTGGGCAATTGAAAAAATCATTCGGACTAAAGGTAAAGGTGCTTCTCGTCAGTTATTTGTAAAGTGGGTCGGATTTCCAGATTCTCAAAATTCTTGGATAAGAGCCGACAAATCACATCTCATAATGAATCAGAACACGAATGCTTTTCATATTTTGCTACCTTCTAATGCGAGTATGAATTATTTCCCTAATAACTCTCCAGATCACTTCCAAACAAAATTGGCTTATCCAATAACTTTAAACGGAAAATGGGAATGTTGCTTGAGCGAAGTAACAATTCCCGGAAAATATTTTACCATTCATCCTGATTACAACGATTCTTATTCGATAGAAACCATTGAAAATGTAGAGAGCACATCATTGACGCCTGAATTTGTTATCCCCCTCTACAACGAGGATTATCAAGAGTTTACAGAAGGTGTTAATGCTAAAGTGAAAAAACTGATAAAAGACCCTCCAATTACTTTTTCGCTTATTGAAAACAAAACGAAAATAAAAATCAATATTAACCCCTATTGGAAATTGTCTATAACAGACGAAAAGACAAATAAATTTCTTCGTCTTTTAAAATTAAATCCTAACAAAGATTATGTAGTGCCTGGTTATCCAGCTGGAGCATCAATCACACGCAATTATAGCGCTCCAAATGCTAATTTTTTTAAAAATCAAGAAATTCTAGTTGCGCTTAAAAGTCCATTGACTAAGAAAATATATGAAATTTCACTTAAAGATTTGGATTTGAGCGACATATTTGATCAAATTACACTGAGAAAATAATCTATGAAACCGGAGATGTATCCGCTGTTTTAAAAAAGCAGAGAAATAAAGTTATTGTTACCTTGAATTCCAATATTGAGCTAAGAATGAATCGCATTTCTTGTCCCCTACTGATGGACGCATTAAATATAAAAACCGAATCGCACAACATTCGCGATGCTATTTTTCCCATTCGATTTGACTTTTCCGAAATTACACGGAAGTTGGATGGAGAGAAATTTCATCTTATCGAATACGAAAATTTTCCTCTCATTCAAGAAGCACGAAAAATTTATAAGTTGAAAATTCGGAGTGGTATGTACCAACACGCAGATGCTTTGTTTAAGGAATTAAGTATATTATTTTGAGAGAGTTGGTAGATTCTAAAGTCGAAATGAGTGTGCCGCTTCATACTAAAGTAACTTTCGGATAAAAGTTGTCAAATATGCTAGGATTTCGTACGAATACTTTCACAGAAGGAAATTATACGTCGGATTATATTTTAGAATTGCGAGCAGGAATTACAGAGGTGTGTATGTGTATGATATTATTGCTCCTTCATTGGTTGAGATGTATCAGCATCTATCTCTTAAAAATAATACTATAAGGAGCAAATCGCAAAACTTCATATTTCCCCATCAGGAAGAACTATTTCGATACAATTGAAATCGAATTAGTAACAAGTAGTGGCACGCCCATTCAATTCATATCAGCAAACATTGTCTTGTCGTTTCTGCATAAAACAACCTACAAAAAGAGTTTTTATTGTTATATACAAAACTGTCAGCCATGGAGAAACCAAAAGATTAGATCCGAATGATTGTATTGAATACTATTGCAAATCGCTTCAAATTATGCTATACAAAGTTATGGGCTATTTAGTAATCTTAGGAGATATGCAATGCCGATTATGATGAAAGCCGTTATATTTCCCATTTACTGAGCACAGGTCAAGAACTATTTCGATACTTCAAAATATCAATTGCGGCAAGTTGGTGAAATTAAAAAGAATATACTTCGCAAATTGAAAGGTGGATGAAGAGTTCACAGACCAAGAGAAAAAAAGACTTGCGAGAAAGACATGTTTACTGATCTGTGAAAAACTGGAAAAAGTGTTACTGCACCAAAAGTGAATTAGATTTGTTTACAACATCTCCAATACAATTGGCAATAGATCGATTCGTTTGTGGAAATTCATCCTGTTGCATCCATATCTGACAACAAAACTTTTGAATTCCTCATATCAGGTTTAGGCGAATCTTACTTCGATCTTTCACACCTTTTTCTACATGTTCAAGCACGAATTTTAAAAGGAAACGGGGAAGCATTTCAGAATGATGACAAACGTGTACCTATTAACTATCTAATGAATACTATGTTTGCAGAATGTCACATTTCGCTCAACGATCGTCACATTTCGTCGGAAAACAATTATGCTTACAAAGCGTACATTCAAAGCATGTTATTTCATTCTGAATCGTCTCAAAAAAATTTATTGAGTGCTGGACTATTTGTAAAAGACACTGCTGGAAAATTTGACGATGTCACCCTTACAGATGCGGGGCTTAATAAAGGACTAAGAAAAAGATGGGACCGTGTGAAAAATGGTAAAGTTTTTGACATGTGCGGTATTCTTCACACCGATATTGGAACTCAATCTAAGCTTTTAATAAATGGCACATCAATCAGAATTCGATTGATTAAGGCCAAAAATGAATTTTCCTTATTAGCTGCTGCAGGGGACTATCGTCTTCAAATAGAAAATATAAGTATATATGTCAGAAAATGTGAAATTTCAAGTTCAATTCTGGTGGCGCATGAAAAGGCGCTTGAACAGTCGCTCATACAAATGCCTTTTACACGAATTGATTGATTGAATATTAACGTCGCACTGTTCAGCTACACGAGGGCTTTTGGCGACGGACCACGTAATTTTGAACCATGGTCAAGTGACGTGGACGACACCTGAGCTGAACAGGACGTTTCAGCTCTCGACAGATTTAACGTGCATCGCTGCCCTACACGGCGGGTCTTTGGTGGTACTGGGCTCGAACCCATGACAAAGCAAGCCACGTTCCGATACCAATACCACTCGGCTACCGCGGCCACCTTTTACACGAATCGAAGTGAAAACTTTCACAGTGAGCTCCGGTCTGAAGAGTGTAATAATCCCTAATGGAGTAAATGGCGTTTTGCCTTCAAGGATAATTTTAGGTTTAATTTCGAATTCTGCATTTAATGGAGATATGAAAAAGAATCCATTCAATTTTAAACATTATAATTTAAACCATATTTCGCTCAGTGAAAATGGTATACAGATACCCACTACTGCTTACACACCTGACTATGCTAAAGATTTGTATGCGAGAAAATATTTAAGTTTATTCACCGATTTAGCACAACACAAAGCGAATGTTTCATACGACGATTACAAAGAGAACATATGCCTGTACGTTTTTGATCTCGCACAAGACAAGTCAGCTAGTGAACCATTTGGAAATGTGACACGAAGTGGAGATATTTCGATTCACTTAAAATTTGATGCAGAGCTCCCCGAAACAGCTACGTTGATTGCTTACATGGAAATGCCCTCGCTTATAGAAATCGATAAAAGCCGAAACGTATTCATAGATTATTAACCCTCTAACCGGATAGCACGGAAAATTCCGTCAGTGTAAAGATGCTTCGAAAATGGACTGCACGGATTTTTCTGCCTTCAAGTAACGTTTTCAAAAGCGGATTAGCCGCACTTTTCTGAAATCCTTTCCCCCTTTTAAGGTTTAACATCTTGAAAGATAATGAGGGACGGAGGAAGCAACACAGCAGGAGTTTTATGGCTCGCAGGGAACCCCGTGTTTTGACCCTGGAGCAATCGTAAAAAATCGAGGGGAAATTTCTTTAGACCCCAGGAAGTGTTAATTTGTTACCTCGTTTTTTTAAAGTTTTGTAAAGTCCCAACGCATAAGTAAAATATGTTACAATTCCCTTTTGGTTTCATATTAACATTTTGAGGACGGCTGGCCGATATAAAGGCCAAAAGGAACAGATCTTTAAAAGACGGCTCTGGCCGGTGTATCGGCCACGCAATGCTTTCCCCTCTTAACAGCTTTCGAAACAGCATGAGGCCTATTACAGCCCTGGAAAATCATTTGCTTGACCGGTTTCTTTTGTATTTAAAAAGGAGGGGGATACAGTTCCCTCTTTCACCCTTATCTAGAAATCCTTCTTTTTTCCCTTATGCTTAAATTCTCACTAGCGGAGAGGTGCATAGTTATTTTATCAAGCGATTTTGTCATCTCGATTACCTAATCATTTCATTTTAAACTAATTTGTTTTTTTTTTTTAAAAAAATGCCTAAACGTAAAAGGGGACTTAAAACTGATGAGATTCAGAAAGTTTTAGCAGATTTAGAAGATGAAAATTTTGATGATTCTGATTCCGATTGTGAGTTAGAAAATGAGGAAGATGATCTGATCTCTGCTCAGCAAAAGTAACACATTGTTAAAAGTTTTGTGTAATAAACGCTTAAAATAGTGTAGATAATTTATGTCTGAAAGTGTAATATTACTTTCTGTGGTATTTATTTTATGTTAAAATTGTAATATTCGCAAGCAATGCCGTTTCTTAAATTATAATGGCGATTCAATGAAAAACATAGTGAAATGTTAACGATAGAGTCAAGTTGGCAAATGTCTAGCTACTGTCATAGAGCTTGAGCTTTATTAGAGCTTTGTAAGACCAGCCGTGTAGGGGGAGTGATGCACGTTAATACTTTATCCACCGCATTATGATTTACTGCAGGTTTTTTCATACAATATTTTTTTTGGATCACTACATTGAAAATTAAGGGATATACATAAACAAAATACTCCACTTTGAGAAATTTAATCCGTTAGAGCTAATAAATTAATTAAAGATATTCCACTGTAAAATTAATTGTATACACCGTTCACTCAAAATAAATAGTCAAATCGTCTTCAAAGAATATTCCTGCTAAGTATTGGTAGAATATTCCTTCTCTAAATTGGAGCGGTGTGGTAGTTGCGAGAAGAGGGTGCCAGCTCAGGTCTCATCCACGTCACTTGACCATGGTTTAAGATTACGTGGTCCTTTGCCAAAAGCTTAACAGTGCGACGTTAATATTAACTAACTCCAAAAAATACAGTACAGTAATTATAATTATTTTTATACTTAAAAATGCAATATCCGCCTATTTAATTAAAATTACAACGTTATAATTACTAACCACAAACAAATTTTGAAAACTTGTCTAAATGATGTAGTGTGAAAGAGAAAGTTTATTTACTTTAAGTACCATAACCGATAAAAGCATTTATTGTGAAAAAAAGATCAATTTCTTAATTCCAAATGTGCATATTAAAATCATAAAAAAGGCATTCAAATAAAGAGAGATTTAAAACAACCTCTCCCTTCAAAACTTAGTTTTATTCTGAAATAAAAAAAATTTGGGATTATGCTGATCACAGGAATTAATAAGAAGCGAGCGCCATGCGTAGCCAAAACAAAAAGGATTTCTTCACAAACAAAAGATAGATATATGCTGTCCTGGGCTTTTTTGCAGCGCACGCCAGAATTGCTTGGATATGGCAAAATTTTTTCCTACTTACTTGACAAATACCGTTTCATTTTGGACACTTCACACAATATCTTTATAAATTATAGTCTATGCTATAAATTATAGCCTATGTATTCTTCTGATGTATAAGCTATATTACTGTAAAGTTTCATTAAAATCAATTCAGTTGTTTTTGCGCGAAAGACGGCCAAACATCCTCACAAACTTTCACATTTATAATACATATCTAGATTACACAACGTATTAATGTACAGAAACGTATTTTTACTGTTATCTTACGTTATGCTTAATGAAGAATTTTTTTAAAAAAATTTTATATTGAAGCATAAAAAAAGCCTATTTTTAATCGTTTATAAACAACAAAAAACAAAAACAAAAAGAAAAGTTATTTACAACAAAAAATTACAGAAATATTCGTTACAGATTCTTAAAATTATCCATTTTAGTCCTTCGACTTTATTTATAAAATGCACATGAAACCAACTTCGACATTTTTATTATAACAATTGATGTATAAAAAGTTGAGTATTCGAACTAGAAACTCTTAATTCCGATATAATTTCTTTGAAATTTGTAGAAAACATATATTACAAGCTCTTCAACATAAGAAAAAAGCCCCGATTTATACAAAAACCTTAAAAGCAAAAATGAAATCCTTGCTTTTGTTACACTATTATTCTTTGAAAGTTCTACAGTGTTGGATTTCCTGATTAAAAAAAATTAAAGTAAGTTTCCTTTATAATAATAATTACAAAAAAATTTGCAAAATGCTCTAAAATCTATCTGAAGAATAAATATAATCAGAACGTAGTCTAATAGATAGTTATATCGAAGTAAAAAAAATGTGTTTGTTTTCTTTTTTTTTTCGCACAGTTATTCGTGAGTCACACTTTTTAGGTATGATAGTACAAAGAAAAAAGTGTTCGGGTGCGCTCTAAGGCTATTGAACTTTTGAAACTCTGAATACAGAATCAGATGGTTCTTGTAAATGAGCATGAAAGCAGGTTGTAAAATCTTTTATATCGATATAGAATGCTTGTCCCTCTTGATTATTGTTGATGCTTTAGAGTTTTTGGTCATTGTTGATTATCCTAAGCCTTTTTTTTTTTTGGTGTAATAAAACCTAGAAGTGCACATTTGCCTTGTAAATCTTCCAAGGTTGCTTTCAAGTAGCCGGAAAACACTATTCTTCCTCTAGTTGCCGTAATAAATCTTTAGAGAGTGCATTTCTTTTTCAATGAAATTATCGTACACAGGATAAATAGAAACTATGCCGACCAAGCCCTTTTTCAAGACTGTCCTCTTCTACTTTGCGAACGTTATTAGGAGAATGAAAATAACCCTCTTCGGGGAACTGATATTGTGTTAGATTTTGAGAGATAAGAGGTAAAAAGCACCCAATCACTTAGGGCAGTGATCCGCAACCCCCGGTCCGCGGATCAAATGGTGCCGGGCTATCTAAAGAACATTAAACTATTGCCATTTTATTTAAAGTGGTGCATTTCTCTCGGATTTTGCGCATCTTTCCACAGAAATCACTTTTATTCATTTTTGGTGTAACTATATTTCATTCTGAAGGCATATTTAAATGTAACTAAAATAAAATTGTTAAATCAAAACAATCTAAAATATAAATAAGCAACGTGTCCCTCCCTTATGCACAAAATCACACACCAAAGTCAGTTCATTACCGCACAAAAATCAGAGCTATAATCTTAGAATTTAAAGCAATAAAATGCAATTATTTTGAAATTTTAAATAAAAAGTAAGGATTATTCAAAGGCTAAGAATATCACTTTTTTGTACAAAAAGTGAAAAAAAAAAAATTAAGAAGTCCCAATATTTTGCCCTTACTCGCAAAAGAAAAAATTAATTATAAATAAGAATAATATAATCCTCTTGAATAAACAAGTTTGTCGAGATGCATGAAGCTCCTCGGCAACTTAAATATGTTTGTAGTCATAATATTTAGTCTTTGATATCAGCTTATTGTTTGCGTTTTACTATAAAGTATTCTAAGAATTCAAAGCATTTTCTCTTTTTTACTAATGAAAACAATTTATTAATGTTGGAAAAAATATAATTTTAAATTTCTAATGTATATTTAAAGAATTTATTTTTAGGAACACGAGGTATATATAAATTGATAAATTATTAATATTTCATTTACGAGTTCTATTAGGGTCAAAGTAATAAGACGGACCTTGTAATTTTAAAGACGATCAAGTAACGAGAACAATAGTCGAGCTAGAGCCCCCACTTCTTATTTTCACACCACGGCAATGTAAGGACTTTGATTTTATGCGTATCAGCTCTGCTACACAATGGAACCTCTAATTGTGACCATTTTTCAATAAAAACATGTAGTGACTACAATGTCGCACTATCCAACAAGGGCCAACACTTATAGGATTAGGATATTCCTATTTTATAGCATAATGCGAAACACTTAACTGCTGTTCATCTCATATATTTGCCACAGTAAATGTTTTATCATAATTTTCTGTATATATAAGAAGAATTAGATCAAAATAAAAGATTTTAATTTTTGAAAGAAGCTTGTTATAATAAAATGTAGATTTAATCTTAGGATTCGTTGAGTACTATGAATTCTAATGTATCATAATATAATGGTTTATGGAAAAATAAAAAATGACAATTATATACATCAAATGTATCATTCCTTTTTGGAAGATATATACGAAAATCCTTAAGAGGATTTAAATTTTTAAGATTTTTCTGGCATGTTCTAAAAAAGAAAAACAATTATAAATTGAGTAATAATGAAGTTTCCAAAAAAGGATTTATGGCAATATGTTTACTGATATGCAGATGCTTGTAAGAGCTTTTAAACTTCCTTTATTGTCGATTTGAGAAAGTCTGAACTTTACATTATAACATAAAGAGACATGATCAGCAATTGGGCTTTTTATTTTATTTTGTATTTTTGCTTATAATTATGTGCAAGTTATGAAGAATCATATTAATTACTTCTTATTTCTAATTTGACTATTTTAAATTTTAACACCAGGTGTGTACCAAATTCCTGCATTTATATATATGAATAAAAAATGAATTTAAAAATTTTATAACTATTTTAATAAGTTTAATTGAAAATCAAAATATGAATATTTTTTTCTTAAATAAAATCAATTAAATTTGGATTAGTTTATTGTACCTTTTCCTACAATGATATAAGCGTTTAATTTTTTTATGAAATGCTTTATATTATCACCTCTGTTTGTGCTAAAATTTCTGGAATTTTATTGAACTAAAAACATTAGTAATTAATACATTGGATTCTTCAAGAAAACATGTTTCCCTAAGAAAGGGAGACTATTTGTGTTTAGGGACTTTCTAAGCCGCGAATATCCCAACTATTCAGCGGGGTATCAACGACTGCCCTGCTTCTTTTATCCGCCGATGTATGGTGTCATAAATCAGCTACGAAAAATAGGGGAAATAAACTTCGCTGGAAGCGCCGTCTTTAAGGGCATTTTTCTCACAAAAACCGCCGTCTCCAAAAGGTTAATTTGAAACTATAACAAGTTGGGGCGTGTCAGTGCAATCTGCTATTTTATATAGTTAGACAAATTATATTTTTTTAGGTATATTCTTTTGCTTCATTTTTCTTATTTTAATCAAAGCTTTCAGTTTTTGAAACATGATTATATTTTATTATAAGATACCGAAAAAATTAATAAAACACCAAACTCTTTGAAATTTGGAACCTTTTCAATTTTCCAACCACTAAAAATGAATAAATTTAAACTTCATCAAATCATTTGAAACATTTTCTTACACTTTGATAAAAATAATAACGAAAAAAAAAAAACTGATTAAGATTTATTAGTTTTTTTTTTTTTTTAGATTTCAAAGCCTAAGTGTTCAGGGAAGTTTAAGTACAGTGCCTGGTTATATATTGTTAAAATACACCGAATTATATTTCAATTTTAGGTGCTTGAACTTTAGTTTACATCAAAGACAACATGAATGAAGATTTTCACACATTTTTTTTATAACGTGAATGTTTGAATAAATGGTAATCAAAAATATACGGAAACATTTACAGAAGACATTTATGCATATAAATAAACATAAAAATCAATTTTAAATTCGAGCTATTGAAAAACATTCGAATTATATATTGTTCAAAAATATCTATTTATACAAAATACCTCAACATTTATCTTTTTTAAAGGCTAACTGAATAAGTAATTAAAATCTGGATATTTTTTAAAATCTCGACCTTATAAAGCTAGAAATTTTACATTAGAAATTCCATTTGAAATTTCGAAAAAAAAAATGCATCGCGCAGTTAAAAATTATTTACAATAAGTTTTAGCAATTGTTTGAGTATAATAAAAATTTCAAATTTTATTATATAGCTTCTTTGGTATCTTTTAATATATTTCGGCCGCAGTAGCCGAGTGGTATAGGTATCGGAACGTGGCTTGCTTTGTCACGAGTTCGAGCCCAGTACCACTAAAGACCCGCCGTGTAGGGCAGCGATGCACGTTAAATCTGTCGAGAGCTGAAACGTCCTCCCGTTGGTGTGGTGTGGTAGTTAGGAGAGGGGGTGCCAGCTCAGGTGTCGTCCACGTCACTTGACCATGGTTCAAAATTACGTGGTCCGTCGCCAAAAGCCCTCGTGTAGCTGAACAGTGCGACGTTAATATTCAATCATTCATTTAATATATTTCGAAGATTTCATACAATTCAGTTGAAAACCGCATGCTAAGAGCAAAAAATATACTAAAAAAATTGATTAATATACAATTACAATAAATTCTTACATAGAGAAGCAAAACTGAGAAGCTAAAGCGTACGAATAAAAAATCTTGAGTATATCTGAAGTAGTTTTCGAAATATTTATTTTAAAGTTTAGAGAATTTGTGTGCGTTATGTTATACTTAATATTAATTAAATGGTTAAAGTAATGTGTTAATATTAGTCATGTAGTCCTTTGATGACACATTCATATACTAATAAAAATTATCATGGTCATTGATGCGAATGTCAAGAATTTTATGTAATTTTAAATTCAGACATTAAGATATTGATGTAGAAAATATAAAACTACCATCTAAAATACATGGAAAATGCAATCTGCTATAAAATGATCTTGTCAAACAAAATACGGCATTTTCACTTACTATGGCAGAGCCGGCTTAGTCTGGGGTGATCTGGAAAAACAGAGAGGGAACCGCGGTTTTGATGGATGCCGCTCTAGCTTTTAAAGCTCCCAGGAAAAATTATATATATATAAATTACAAATGCAAAAATAAATCTTGTAATTTTCCATACATTTTTATAACAACGAATTGTGGAATTGGCTTCCAATACATTGTTGTGTTTGACAATATCTAAGGTAACCAACCATACTTTAGACAGATTTGCACTACTTTTTCGTAACCGTATTTCTTTTAAAATTAATTCGTGCAGCAAAAATACACTTTTTGCACTTTTAAAAATTTATGTAAACTATAGCAGTTGATTTTAATTTATGCAACTTGTGAAATGGTCATAATTAACCATTTCCGTCTAAACAGTTTACGTAAAAAAAAAGTTTGGACTCCCTCATTCATTAGGGAATTATATAAGATTCTAACATTAAGTTTTATTTTTCACCGAATAGGGTCGAGTGGTAGAATATCGTGCTTCCACACCACAGGTCTTGGGTTCTATTAACGGGCTGGGAAATGTCGACTCTGCCTTTCATCCCCGCTACATTGGGTCGATAAATGAGTACCAAGCTTGCTTCGGGTCTTAAACACTGAAGGTCTCTCTTCAGACAGACCACCAAATTGGGACATCTGTTCATGCACCTCGGCGCCCAATGGTCACGTATATTGGGATGGGCATAATAGTTCCTGGCTCTCATGGATTGTTGTGCCACTGAGTTTGAGTTTTAAGTTTGAGGATTGCATCACTTTGGGGATACCCCTTAGATAAACATGTATTTCCACTCATTTGCAATTAAACATTTTTCTTTCAATTGCGTTTATTTCAGAAGGAAGTTTGATTTTTCAAATGTATTTGCTTAATAACATGTATATTTGTGTATTATATTAAAATTTTGATCAATCCAAAATTACATGTTTTTTGCTCCTCTAAAAGCCTTTAGGATTTTAAAACTGATTTTACAATCCATATACGTTTTATAGTAGTATATTTAAAAATGATAAGGACATTTTTACGACTGTGTGAGCTTTTATGCCTTGTTTATAAATATAAAAAATTGCATTCAGCTACAGTTTTTAAAATGTACAGAAATAAGTGGAGCAACAGGATACTTACATATTATGAATATTTTTGACTGCAGTAAGATATATTTATATTTCAGTTTCTTTACAATTTGAATAGAAGTTGTAAGCCATTTTGCAAATAGTTTGATATTGAGTATAAACCCATAGGCTGTTTAATATTGTAAAGTGTTTTACTTTGATACCAGCACACATTAAAATAAGGCTCATTTGCAGTTATATGATCAGCTTCAGTGATATTTAAATTTTCAAAAATAGTCTACACGTACGAAAACATTCTTTCAAAACCACACACCACATCTCTCATACTATGTCTTCCATACAGCAGGAAATATTTGTGTATACTCAAAAAATTTAATACAGGATACATTTCAAAATGTTAAAATTGTTTTTAAAATTGGGTATGGATACATTGTGGAGCTTTCGGTTAACTTTACTGAACAAAATTGTTTTAAGTGTACTGTTTTGAAAGACAAAATTAATTAGGGAGAACTTTTCTCACAATATAATTTGTAATGACTGAATTGTGTGAAAATGTAGTTATCGATGTGTGACATTTTTACTTGTAATAAAAGAAACAGAAAGATAAGAAATTAAACTTGAGTAGAATATGGTTAGACGTACTGTCTTGCACATTTGAAGAAGTATATCCCCCATTTAAATTAAAAGTTATTGACTGAATGTGTGTTATGTCCATCACAAATGCCGATGCAGAAAAGAAATTTTTATTTAATACAAGGAGTTCGAAAAGGAGAGCACTAGGAATTAAAATTTAGATTTTTTCCGAAAAATATTCTGTTAACATAAAAATATCATATATATATGATTTTAATTAAAATAAATTAAAAGTATTGAAATCTTTTTTATGTTATTTTAAATTAAAAATATAATTGAATATAGAAAGAGATCGGTTTTATTTCATAAATATAATCATCGTATGTATATCACCGTTTGCACCATTTATTGTCTTATTGTTTTAAAAAAGAGATAGGGCCTTCGCTCTTTTTACCTCATTACTTTTTTAAAAAACAGGAAAGTGAGCGCGTTTTCTTACTCTCATATTTAAAAATGAATACAGGATGCTTTTTCTGGTTCAAATCGCAATACCAATATGTATATATATATATATATATATATATATATATATATATATATATATATATATATATATATATATATATATATATATATATAATTTTTAAAAATTGACAGAGAAAAATAAATTTTGTTTGAAGAAAATATAATTATTTTTCAACTTCTAACACACTATTTATTTCCTTTTTTCCACCCTTCATTTTGTTTTAATTTTACTGTGACTAAACATATAGGGGAAACGACCCAGTTGCACTACAACTTTCAAACAAGATAGCCCAAGCAACTTGACAGCTAGCCTCAAATGATTGATCTCTTGGTTCTTACTTTACAAAGGGACCGAACTGAGTCATAAAATTGTCCTCGTTCGACCTCCCAAGTTTTAAAAGGGGGAAAGGAAAGAAGTCTGTTTCATTTTTAAAGCGAATATCAAAATAAGAGTAAACGCTTTCGGAATAACTTTTCAGGAGGAAGCTAACCACTCATAGGGTTAAAAGATGGCCAGTAAAGACGGTAAGCATATTTTCGTTTAATCCTTGGTTAGTTTTAGTTGCTTAAACATTAAGAGAATCTAAATATACAATTTTTATGTCGCTTAAAATATGACTTTTTAAATTTCCCTGTAGAAGTAAGTCAAGTAAAAAAATTCGAAAAATTCAATCAATTACATATTAATGTATATAGTTTCAATGAAGATGTTTCTCCGATTTACACGAGAAAAAACAAACTCACACAAAAAATAGTAAATGTATTACTGTATGAACAACATTATTTTTTGATTAAAAATTGTAATAGACTTTTATACTAAAGGTAAGGAATTCCCAAGTATTGTGAAAACTATTTGTGTGGTTTTCAAAGAGAATCTACATTATCTATGCACAAAACCTTGTGTCTTAAAAATAGCACACAAAACGTAACGAAGCCTACAATCCTTGATAAAAAAATACAATTTACTAACTTTTTCAAAATCTTTTTACCATCCGTTCGTAGTTTTTACTGATTTTGAATGTTATCACTACACTTTCAAATTCTTTACACTGCACGAGTCTTACAATTCCACTCGACAAACACATTCTATATAGTTATAGTATGATATGTTTAAATATTGAAAATAAAATAATTTTTAAAAGGTTTCCGTAGTTCGTAGCAGTCCGAATTAAAGAACTGAGAAGAAACGAGTAGAGAAACTGGTTTTTTCTCAGGCGGTTGATTGACTTCACCCGGTGAAGTGAAAGTGTTTGCGTTTTTATACAGGTGTCATCTTTTCCTACTACTAATATCACATTGAAAAATTATATTAATTACCTATGACAGAAAGGATTTAAATATCTAAATGCCATTAAAGCCTTATCTTCTACTAAAATAGGAACAAGGTCTGATCATCTTTTAACTATTATTAATACCACAATCCGATCTATCTTTCACTATGGAAGTCAACTTTTTCTTTTGTTAGCAGTGTGATGTCCCTGCTCCTGGGGACACCCGTTCTACACTTTCCACGTGACCTGTGTCTATGGGGAGGAACAAAGAACTACTAAAGTCATTCATACTAAAATCTGTTTATTAAGATCTTAGCTTAAACACAATACAACAACAAGAATAATCTAAGGAGTATGATCAAGAACGAGAAGACGCAACACGTATTACCAATCGATAGCGCAATTAATCACTAACGCTAACTTTATAGATTAAATACTATCTCGATATTAAATGCTTTATACTTAAAGTTTAATTCAGTAAGCTTACCACTATATCCTAGATAAACAGCTACGGTCCTTATAACTCCTGTTCTAGCTTTAATCCGGCTATACTCCGTTGGGCTCGGACCTACTTTTGATTAATCTGCACCGGCAATGTTAGGCTAATTTCCAGGATTAAGATTCCTCTTCTAGACTATATCTCATATCACCTTACAACTACCTTTCTACTTAGTAAAAACACCTAGCGAACCCGCGAATGCTAAACTTCCCATATATATATATATGATTCCTAATTTACATATACACGCTTTTCTTCTTCAGTTGGTTGAAAAGAATTGCCATTCTGACCCCAAAGAAATATTAAGAGGACATTTAATTGAAATTGAGATCAAAGCCCCGTCACAGCAGTAGCAACAGACAGAAACTAGTACCAATTTACAATGCTGCCTTACGATTAGCCCACGGTCTCGCAAGAAACACCCCGATAGATTTATTAAAAGCAGAATCTATGAATAGCAGTATTAATAATCGTCATAATTTCCTAACTAGAATTAAAGGAGTGGTCGCCGAATGCAAGTTTATTTTGGGATTTTTATGATATTTTTTATAGATATAGAGAAAAAGAGATCAGTATTTTTCAAAAGACAATTATCCTGCTCCAAGAGCTCTGTATCTCTGAAATGGATATTCTTCAGTGGATCCCTCCTCCACCGATCTGCGAAAATCACAAAATAAACATCTATACTCATGAACTGCCTTTTCTCTCTCAAAACAGGGATCTTCCAGATGTCATATTGCAAAATTTGTTTATTGATTACATCCAGACAAATTTTAATAACAGTATCATAATAGCAACAGGTGGTTCAAAAAATACAAATCAAGCATGAATAGGAATCTTGATCCCCAAGAAAAAGGTTCGACAGAATTTTTTACTGAAAGAAATGATTTCAATTTCTACAGCTGCAGCAATAGCCATATGGACTGCGTTACAAAATTGGGTTACTGAACCAGAAAACTATGTTATCCTGAATGACAGTTTATCAGTTTTAAAAAGTATCCGAAATATTAATAGAAAATCCAATACGGTAATTTTAAATTTAAGTTCAACTTTACAAGAGTGTCTCTAAATAGTTCAATCCATTATATTCATTTGGGTACCAGCTCATAAGGGTATAGAGATCAATGAAGACGTTGATAAATTAGCTAAAGCCTCTCCAGAACCTTAGAATATTATTACTTGGATTTCTTTGGAAGATCTACATACATATTTCAAAAAACAACATAAAAGTAAAAACGAAGAAGCATGGAAAAAGAGCAAAAGACATAAAAATTATAATTATATTTCTCATCTTGAAAAGTGGAATAGAGACAGGCAGCAAAAAATAGAAATACAGAAGTTTTAATCAATAAGTTGCGAGCTAAAAAACTACCATTAAATGATATTTATTTTCTTTTTAAACAAACAGGTTCTCCATTGTGTTCCGATTGTCAAGTGCCAGAAACTAGTGAACATTTTATTTTAACCTGCAACAAATACAAATCCCAACGTAAAATTTTGGAATTTTTTATCTCCAACCTCGTATAATGGTCTTATTCATCAATAGCGAATTGCAGAACAATAGAGCATGTCCAAAATGTAGAAGAATTTTTAGTATCACACAACCAATAGATTCTAAAAAATACCAGCTAATAGATTCTAAATACTCTATTTTCATCAGTTTCTGTTTAAGCAAAAGGCGATGATCAAATCTACAGATGCACAGTGCAATCACTTGCTGTACGTTGCAACCTAATTTAAGAAACTCCTCCATTACGGCATAAGGCGTTGGCCAAGTCTCCAGATTTACAGTGTTATCACTGTATAGAACTGAACTGAACTGAACTCGGAGAAATAAGTGTCGTCTATTCCTTACTGTCGGCCAAGGTAGGAACGTATTAAACATATTCACATATGACTTTCCAGAGCACCACACGATCAGTACATGTCTTTTCGCAGATGACTCGGCGGCGCTCACCCAGGGTGTCAATCTCAAGTACACAATTAAAACTATGCAACACTTCCTCGTCAAACTAGAGAAATGGTTGACAGATTGGAGAATAGCTATAAATGTAGAAAAAACACAAGCCATTGTTTTCAGAAAATGGGGCGTCATTGACCCCCAAACTGAACTCACTCTTTTCGATGACAACATTCAGTGGGTCCCGGTCGTTCGGTACTTGGGCTTATATATCGATAGTCGACTAACTTACAAGAATCATATTGACTATCTTTCAGACAAATTCTGGGGTAGAATAGCGTTAACTATCTCCCTTATTGGGAGAAGCTCTCCTCTCTCCCTGGAAAATAAAGTTATCCTGTACAAGCAAATTTTGCGTCCAACAATAACGTATGGGTCCCCCATTTGAGGGGCCGCGGCCCCGACCCACACAAAACGCATTCAAATTATTCAAAACAAAATTCTTAGAATTATTGCTAACGCACCTTGGTACGTTAGAAATAGTGTCATACATCACGACTTACACATGGAGCCGATAGATAATTACATCACTAGAACTTCTAGAAATGTTTTTACTTCTATACAAAATCACGACAACCCAGTAATTAAAGCACAAACACTATTCACGTATCCTCACTCTAAAATAAATTTTGCTTACAAAACGACAAAATGGAATCTGCCCTTAAAGCCGCCGTAATTACAACAAAATACTTAATTGCTACACTTAAACAACATTTAAATGCATTTGCCTACATCAGAAATGGGATCAGTGAATAAGCTGGCTCTTGCTTCAATTTCAACAACTGTTCCGGCTGCAAGTTTTGTCTTGCAGTCTCCATTCATTTTCCATCCTAGCTGCAAAAAAAAAAAAAATCCCGCAGCATTCTCCATTCCGACTGCGTTTTTGGTGCTCCTCGAACGCGTTTTTGGGGCTGTTAAGCCCCCCTTCCTTGCGCTCCTCCATTCCTGCCCTCGTGACGTACTTTTGTTTCGTTTTCGTTAGGCCGCTTCTTCCTCCATCCTCCCCCCCTGCGGGGGAGTGTATTCAGATATTTATCCTCCTTGATACTTTCTCTCCGCGAATTTGGGTATAAGCGATTCATTTCGCTGGCACCCGTTAAATCTAATTTTCGTTTCGTTTAGGAACGTATTACTATTTGCGTATACGATATCTTTGTTTTAATTTTTCTTTCACCTTTAGTTTTTAAAAAATTTTCCTGGTTGTAAATTTACGATAGAAGATCATGTAAGTAATAAACTTCTTTTCAACATTCCGTGCCTTTCGTTTGAGCTGGATGTTCAATTTTCTTTACATATTGGCATATAACAGAACTTTTTTTAAGTTATCGAATATTTATTTCTTATGAATTAGTGATGATTTACTATTGTACTAGTTTGTTAATAACAAATATTTGTTTCATTGTTGAAAACAAAGATCTTTGCCAGATTTCGAATGGTAAACTAAAAATAATCTTGGAAAAATATTGAAAAAAGTTTACTTCATTATTTATAATCAAAATCGTAAATCCACGAACAGTTACAAGCGAGCAAAAATTATATCAGTAAAGCACTATGTATGGTAAAAGTAAGAGATACAGCGGTCAAAATAAGTATTCGACTTGCGAAGATTTCTGCCTATATTGCATTAATAAATAAAAACTCTGTTTAAAAAAACAAAACAATTTTTATTGATTTTAAACCAAAAATTTATAAGTATTAAATGCAGCATCTTTCCAATTCATTAAAATGTAATAAATTTAAAAAATCATCATTATTTTATTCAAATACATTTACAAAAACACACAAAAATGTATTCGACCAAACATAAAAATAAATTCAAATAATATCTATTTGCTCTTCCTCTCCTACGGATGACTTATCTTCAACGCTGTGGCATCAATTTAACCAAATTTTCTGTCACCTCTTGGTCAATTTTCAACCATTCCTCTTAAGGATCTCCTCCATTTGATGTTTGTTAGAAAAATGGCACTCTCTTAACCTTTTTTCCAATAAGCTCCACAGGTGCTCAATTGGGTTGAGGTCTGGTCTTAGGGCGTGTGTTTTGATACCTTTTGAGCAGTTGTATAGCAGTCAAAGCCTTGTATTGTGAGCGGAGTGTTTTGGGTTGTTGTATTGGTAAAACTGGTAGCCCTTCTCGATTCCCAGTTTTTCAGCACTGACACGCAAATTTTCCTTTAAAATCTGTATGTAATATAGATGGTCCCATTATGCCATTAAATAAGAAAAATATTTCCCACTCCTAAAGCCACCGTACATCCCAAAACCATTATACCTCCTCCATGCTTAAGGGGGACACCATATTTCGTTCTTCCAACTCAGCATCGCATTTTCTGTGCACTATTATTTTGCCATCGCATCCAAAAAGATTAAATTTGCTCTCGTCTACAAAAATTACATTGTGCCAGAATGCTACTGGTTTGTTTGCACATTTTCTAGCAAATTCCTATTTCTAGCATTTTCCTATTATTTCTAACACTCGGTTCTTTTTGGATATATAGCTTCTTTCGGGCAGTTCTAGCCTTAAATCTATTATTATGCAGGTAATTTCTAACAGTTTTGGGCGTAATATCTATGTCCAAACAATTCTTGGTAACTTTTGCCGAATTTGATGCATTTGTTTGGGGTCTTTTTTTAAGCTAACGTGCAAGCCATCACTCCACCGCTTCGAAAAATTTTTTTGGTCGACCAGATCTTGATTTGTTATCAACCGATTTTTCTATTCATATTTTTTAATTATATAGTGCACACTTGTGTTCTTGGCCTATTTGCAACACCTAAAATTTTGTTTTCAGATAAACCATTTTTAAAGTACTTTATGATTATGTTTTTAATTTCCACTGGTAACTCTCCTTGTTTTTGGCTCATCTTACTCATTGTTTAAATAAAACTTTCTAAATGCTCTCAGAAATAATCCAAATCCTTTGAATTATAAAAATTTGCAGCCCCACTTAATGGTAAATTTACTTTTTGGTATAAAAACTTATAAAAGCCTCGTGTGTCGAAAACTTATTTTACATGTCAAACTGGTTTTGAAAATTACTAAGATGATTTTTTTTTGCCTAGGTTTGTTTTTGTAAATGCAAAAACTTCTACAATGACTCAAAAATGACTCATCTCCCCCTGATTAAAATAAAAATATGGCCATAGAGACAGCTTGGACCACATACCCCATCTCGAAAAATTATAACATTTACAAAATTAAAGTGCGCAGGACAATTGCTAGATCCCCCTTTTTCATACCCACAACAGTACTGCCAGCACCTCCTAGATACAAGGCCAGGGCACTGATTTGTGACGTCACTACTAGTAGGGAGACATCATCTATCATTTACGGAGCTTCTCAGATTCCTTTTTTTTAAAAATACTTTTTGTTATTAAACCAAAGATACTTACATGGAATTAAAAAAATAGTAAATTAATCCATAAATTGTGTCTCATGCACATAAAACCTAAGAGTAAATATTAGTTTACCTATTTAAATCATAATTGCAAGTATATGATCATCAATGTATTTACTATGAACGCATTGCGATGAACATAAACACATTTATTACATTATAGCAAATTATAAGAACCTTTTGTGTGTGTGTGTGTTTGTATATTTATTTTTTTACAAAACTATGCTTATTTCTTAGCTTTGAAATTTATTTCCCTAGTTTTATTCAGAATAGTTACAAAAAGGGAAATAAAATTAGAAATAGTTTTCAAAACAAAAAACTGCATACAAATTTAAAAACAGTAACTTTATTGGTATCACAAATGCAATCACAACATAAAGAATTATTAAATAAGTTTCAAATATATTTGTAGACAAATCCATACCTATATAATTATAGATATATACAGGACAATAAATATATACATAAAAATAGATTACACAGGTTATTTAGCTGTTTGTCAGTTACTTTTCTTTGCTTAAATTTTTAGTACTTTTTCTCCCAAAAGTAGTTTTTCAATAATACATTTGTTACAAATATATATTAAATGTTTTAAAACTTTATTGGTATCAAATTAATAAATAAAAGTTCGCTGTATGCAATAACAGCATGAAAAATGACCATTAAATAAGTTGACAAAAATATTTGTTGTTAAACCCATACATATATGATTACAGATACATACATGAAACTAAATATATGCATGGAAATAGATTACACAGTTTATTTAGCTGTTTGTCAGTTACTTTTCATTGCTTAAAATGTTTCTATATTTTCCCTCCCCAACAGTAGTTATTCAATTATGCATTGTTACAATTGTAGATTAAATATGTTTTAAAACTATTGGTATCATGCACAGTAATATGCCAAAATTCACTCTCTGTAATAACAGCATTAAAAACTACCAAAAAATAAAGTTCCATGAATAATAATGTAACAAATTATAAAATTAGTTAAAAATATATGTTTTAGATAAATCATACATACACACATATAAAAAGCATAAATATATATCTAAAATAAATGTATATACATAGAGAAAAATAACACACCCATACATAAAAATATAATTCATTTAGCTAATAAAGTATGTATGTTTTCGAGGTTCATCATATAAAAAAATTCATTTGAAGTTATTAAACTAATTGATATTTTTGAGGCAATTTGACGTTAATTATTTTGCTTAAGGAACATATTTTTATAATCATTAGAAAGAAGTTTCTGAACTATTAAACAGTTGTAGAATACTGCTGTGACTACATCTGGGGAAGGAAACAACTTCATCTGTCTAAGTCACATATTAAATTATAGTTAGAATTTAGTTCAAAAGTTAAGTTTTACTAAAAACAAGTGATTTGGAATAAAAGTTGAATTTTAATTTTTTTTTAATGCTGCTCTTGCACAAACACCAGCTAAATAAGTTAAAACAGGTAGATAAGATTGAGCATCACGAAAATCTTTTTCAGATAGTGTTATATTATAATTATGCGATACAGATGACTCTAAATGCTTTTCATTGCACGAATCTTCCAAATTAATGTCCTTTAATTTAAGCTGCCCATAAGGGTTTGAAACCCCAAGTTAGAGGTTCTTAGTTTAGTTTCTACTTCAGGAAGCTGTTGAATTGATATTAAATATTGAGAACCTGAAAGTGTCCTATATTTCACAAAACGACTGTCTAATGCATCTATTTGAATTTTTCTTGGAAGAATCTATACTGAAATTTTAATTCATCAATACAATATTCTGTCTTTTTAAGTAAATTGTATGTGGTATAAACAAAAGTAAGATGTGTTTCTTTAGTAAGGGTTTCAGTAGTACAATCCTTTTCCTTCCACGAGTTTAACCATGGCAAAGTTTTACGTAAGAATTCACATGCTTTGTTATTTGAAGGTGAAATAATTGGTTGCTGATAAGGATCAAGCAAATGTTGTCCCTTTAAAGGTGTTTTAACATTAACTATTTTCCACCATGTACACATTAAAGAAATAAAAATTGACGATGTTTCATAAATAATTAGTTTATGTTGCTCTCCTAATAGTTGGAGTCCCCGAATAACAAAGTTATTAAGCATCTTCAGCACAAGTTTCACACTTTGTTTTTCAAGATTTGTAGGACACAAAGCCTTGAAAGTTAAACCATACGTAAACTTTACTAAATTATTACTTTCTATGTCATATAAACGTTTCAAGCAAAGAGAAATTTGCTTCTAATAATGAAAATTTATTATGATCTTCAAAATCTGGAAAATAAAAACATCGACCTGCATTTTTTTTGACTAACCCAATTGTTACGAATGCATTAAAAAGTGTGTACTGAATCAATAACAAAAGTTAAAATATTGGATGGATCAGAAGGATGTGGATATACAATGCTCAATTTCGGGGGAACCGAAAAGTTGAACATTGCTTTTTGATTTATAAAATTTTTGTCCGAAACTACACCTATAACTTTGAATCCTATACCATCTAGTTCTACGATAGTTTTTTTAACAACAGCAAACAGTTTTCTCCATTGATTTTTTTCACTGGCATTATATGAACTACTTCTTTAAAAAAGAAGACTTTGAATAATTTAAACACATGTTGAAGTAGCAGCTTGTTCACTGTTATATACCATCAAAAGATTATTATCGCCTTTAAAATCTAAATATGGTTTAAAATGAATTTCATCAAGCATCAGTATGACAGTTTTATCAACAGATTTTAGGAGGGTAACTTTTTTCTTCATGTATGCTTGAAAGTTTTCGTTTGATTGTTCTGTGTGAGGGCTAGTTTTAAAAGCTTCTGAGGCTCCGCCCGTGGGGACCTCATTTCTACATTATCTACACGACCTCTTTCTGTGGGGAAGAACGAAGGATCACTCAAATCATTCATTTTTAAACCTGTTTATATTAAGGTCTTTGTTGAGAGCGCCTTGCCACTTGTATTTTCATCGCTTCGCAAATGCCGCGAAGTGAAAGGAAGTGAGCTTGGGGTGTGCCCACGCCAACAGAGTGAGTGTAAACAACATGGCGAAGAGCCGTTGTAATAAATAGAGTTAAAAAATATACAGTCCACTTCTTTTATTGAGTATGACTCAATTTATTTTTAATTAGAGCGTCGATGGGCCAAAACATGGTCCTAGCTACCCGGAGAAATCGGCAAAAAATATTAGTATGTGGTGATAATTACTATTATTGATAATAGTATTGGGTGTTCAGAGGATTCAAGAAATCATGGTCTCTGGTGAAAGAAGTCCTGGCATTGAGGTGAGAGCAAACTTGTTCCTATGAGTTTTGAGTAAGAATTAATTTGAATCTCAGTAATTAAGTCACTTTGAGTGTTGAGTAAGGAATTAATTTTGGGTCTGAGTAATTAATTTACCATGAGTTTGTGTAATTAATTAATTCTGAGTTGTTTGTGAAATTAATTCATTTTGAGATTTAAGTAATTAAGTCATTTTGAGTATTGTGATTTAATTGAGTAACTTAGTCCCTTGAGTATTGTGACTTAATCCCTTGAGTATTGTGACTTAGTCTTTTGAGAATTTTGATTTAATTGAGTATTGTGAGAATAGTTAATTCTATGGGTTTTGCGATTGAATATTGTGATTTAGTCCTTTGGGTATTGTGATTTAATTGAGTATTTTGTGAATATTTAATTCTTTGTGTGTATTGTGGATAGTTAATCCCTTGAGTATTGTGGGAATGGTTTATTCTTAAGTATTGTGTGAAAAGTTTATTTGATTACTGTGAATAGTTAATTCTTTGAGTATTGTCAATAATTAATTCTTTGAGTATTGTGGATAGTTAATTTTCTGAGTATTGTGGAAATAGTTTATTCTTGTATATTGTGGAAATAATTTATTCTTGTGTATTGTGTGAATGGTTAACTCTTTGAGAATTGTGAACAGTTAACTTTTTGAATATTGCATGGATATTTAGTTTTTGAATATTGCATGGATATTTAGTTTTTTTTAGAATATTTCGTGAAAACCGTGATAGTGTGTGTGGATATTTAGTTTTTGAATATTGATGTTTTCATTAAAGAATATTTTGTTTTGAATATTTAGTTTTTTTAGAATATTGTGTGTGGATATTTAGTTTTTTGAATATTGTGTGTGGATATTTAGTTTTTTTGAATATTGTATGTGCATATTTAGTTTTTGTTAATATTGTGCGTGGATATTTAGTCTTTGAATATTGTGTTTGGTACTTAGTTTTTGAATATTGTGTGTGGATATTTAGTTATTGAATATTGTGTGTGGAGATTTAGTTATTGAATATTGTGTGTGGAGATTTAGTTATTGAATATTGAGTGCATAGTAATTAATTCCTCAAGTTGAAGTTAATTTTAGTATCGGTGAGTTTACAGTCGTTTGGGTCTAGTATTATCTTCTTGGGAAAGTCTGTAGAGTTGTTCGAGCAAAATGTCGATAGTTGTAAAATTAAAGAAGGATGAGCTGAAGCTAGTTGCTGAGGAAATAGGTTTAACTGTGCCAAGGGAGGCAAAAGGGTTGAATTAAAACGGTTAATTGAGGAGAGCGATGTGTTTAAAGAAGATTATGAGTTCGTGAAAACCGTGATAGAACAGTTATTAGAAGAAACTAAAACCCAAGAATCCGAGCATAACAGTCAGTTAGAACTAGAACGTCTTAAGTTGGAGAGAGTTAAAGCAGAGTTAGAATTAGCACAACTAGGAAATAATGCAAGTAAAAGCGAAACTTCTTTCAACAAATGTGAAACTGAAACGTCTATTGATGTTTTCATTAAAAGTGTGAGAACACTTACAATTAAAGTGCCGAGTAAATCGGAAGGGTGGGGGTACTCTTTTTTGCGTCTTTAGAGAGAGCTTACAATAACAAAAATGTACCGGAAAGGTTTAAGGCAGAGATTCTATTAAATTTATTAGGAGAGAGCTTCGAATATTTTAACTTATATAACCGACAAAGAGCTAAATAATTATGAGGAAATTAAAGCAATTGTTTTAAGAGAGTTTGAACCCACAGCACAAGCAGTGCTAAAAAATTTTAGAAATGCCTGTAGAGAAAAAGAAACGCATGTGCAATTCGCTTCGCGTTTAACCACGAATTTCGATTACTATTTAAAACTGAGGAAAGTAACAGATTTTGACACTCTTAAAGAACTCATTATATCAGACAAAATGTTTCAAACATTAGATAGGAAACGGCGGCTCATATTAATATTAGACAATCCGGAGATTGGTTTAGACCGTTACAATTGGGTAAAGAGTGTGATTTATATTTCACTTCGAGTGGTAAGCCCGTAAATGAGACGAGAAAAGATCACAAATATAGCAAACTTAAGCCCTTTAAAACCGCTCCCAAAGTATTTCTCAATGAAGAGAAAATTAAAAATTGTGACTTATGTTTAAGAAATGAAATTCACCCATTATATGCATGCCCTCAATTTAAGAGACTTTCGGTTCAAGAGCGCGTTAATGTAGTGAAAAATAAAAATGCGTGTTTTAAATGCTTGTCACCCGACTGCAGTGTTAAAAGGTGTTCCTTTCGAAATTGTTTTTGTGGTAAGCCTCATAACAAACTAATACATTTCCCGAAAGAGCCAAAGAATGTTTCGTCAGGAGGGGAGAAGAGAAGTTTTCCAGACAACCCCGAAGTCGTAAATAAGTCGCACCCAGGTGGAGAATGCAGCTGGTCCGTTCCTCCTCAAGTAGGGTGTCAAGGTTTCGTTTCTACTAATCTAGTGGAAAATAAAAATAAATGAATGTTATTTTATCCACGGTACTATGCTTGATTAAGGATAAATATTCGCAATGGCAGAAAGTGAGATGTTTACTTGATGTTGGCTCACAAATAAATTTAATCAGTAATGAATGCTTACAAAGGTTACAACTAAAAGGTGAAAAATCAATCAATCCATTTCGTGCATAAATAATACCTCATTGACAGTTAATCGCGGAGTAAAGGCAAGCATTGCGAACGAAAGTAAAAGTTTTAAGAGAAATATCTCGATGTTAGTAGTTCAAAAGATAACTGATCTTATACCAAATAAATTTTTGATGCGCATGTGCAGATTCCAGAGTCAGTTAGGCTTGCGGATCCAAATTTCAAAATTCCGGGAAAAATAGACATTTTGTTAAGTGCGGAGTATTTTTATGACGTGATAAAACCGGGAAAAATAAATGTAAAAATTCGAACCTGATTTTACAGGATTCAGTCTTTGGATATATAGTAGGAGGTAGTGTAGAGGATGAACCAAATTTATATTCTTGCGGTTTAATATGTGGGTCCGAAGAACTCAATTCGAATTTGAGGAAATTTTGGGAAATTGAAGAGATAGATAATGAATTACCTAAAAATTTAGAGAATTCTATTTGTGAGGAGCATTATGCCCAGACGCATAAGAGGGATGAGTCTGGAAAATATATTGTTTCTATTCCCTTTAAAGAGCATTGGTCTTGTTTAGGGAACTCGAAGGATATTGCTCTAAAGAGACTCGAATCGCTGTGGACTCGCTTGTCTAGAGACCAGGATTACCAAAAATTGTTCCGTGATTTTTTGAAAGAATACGAAGAGTTAGGTCATATGACTGAGATAACGGAGAGTGTAGAACCTGAATATACTTATTATATGCCTCACCATGGTATATACAGGCCTCAAAAGAGCACGACAAAATTGCGTACAGTATTTAACGCATCCGCTTTGACTGCTAATGGAAGGTCGTTGAATTCCATTCAATACAACGGCGGAGTCATTCAGGACGACCTTTTTCCTTGTTAGTGAGATTTCGAAAGCACATTTATGCATTCACGGCAGATATTCGTCAGATGTATCGCATGATTGATGTCGATGTAAGTCAACGGCCACTTCAAAGAATTTTGTGGAAAAGGGACGTTAACGAACCCGTAAAGGTGTACCAACTCAATACTGTCACATATGGGACGGCTAGTGCTCCGTTTCTAGCTATGCGAACTCTAAAACAAATTTCTATTGACGAGGGAGAGAACTTTCCTTTAGCAGCATCAGTCCTGTGTGATGATTTCTACATGGATGATGTTTTGAGTGGAGCAAACTCATTGGAGGTTGCAAAAACCTTTGCAACATCAACTCATTGACATTCTACAAACTGCTCAGATGTCCTTGCATAAATGGTGTGGAAATACATCCGAACTAATCCCAACCACAGAGAAGGAGTATGATTTTGCATCTCCGGAGGAGATTAAAACCTTAGGCATTGCCTGGAAATCTAAAACTGATTGTTTTAATTTCAAGGTAGAAGTAGAGCAAAATGCTCATCCTACTAAAAGATCAGTCCTGTCGATTATCGCCCGACTCTTTGACCCTTTAGGATTGTTGGGTCCAGTGATCACCAAGGCAAAAATCTTCATGCAGCAATTGTGGACACTTCAAATTGATTGGAGTGAAAGGCTTCCCGAGAAAGAAGCTAGTGAGTGGAAGGAATTTGTGAGATCGCTAGTGGCTTTAAATGGCATCAACATTGAAAGGTGCATAGTAATTCCAAACGCTGAAGTAATTGAGCTTCATGGCTTCTGTGACGCATCAGAAAGGGCATATGGTGCGGCAATTTACGCTAGATCGATCAACCCAGATGGAGAAATAAAAGTAAAGCTTGTTGCGAGTAAATCTCGAGCATCGCCAGTTAAGCAGGTAACCATGCCTCGCTTAGAATTATGTAGTGCCGTTCTACTCGCAAAGTTGATGCATAAAGTGAAACGAGCATTAAGAATGGATATTACCTCAGTCTTCTTTTGGACCGATTCCACAATAGTGCTATCGTGGATGAAAAACGAGTCCCGAAACTTAAAGACGTCTGTAGCCAATCGAGTGGTTATTATCCAAGAATTGACAGAATTGAATAAATGGCATCATGTTCCTTCGGAACAAAATCCTGCTGATATCATTTCAAGAGGACTTGATCCAGAGAAAATTCAATGAAGTGAATTGTGGTGGTTTGGGCCTGCTTTCCTCGAAGTGTCTTCAGTGAACTTCCCTCGATACGTCGATGAGATCCATAATTGTGAACATTACCAACGAGAGTTAAAAGATAATCAAGAGTCGATGTGTTTCTTAGTGCAAAATAGAGAGATTCTTCCCATCATTGATAAGTGTTCTTCGTTTTTGAAACAACAGAGAATTCTTGCATGGTGTGTGCGTTTCAAGGAGAATGCGAGAAATCCACTACAGCTAACAACTGGCAGTTTAACTGTAGCTGAATTGTCTACAGCCTTAATTTGCTTAGTACGGAATGTACAATCTGTATCTTTTGCAAAGGATATTTGGTGCCTTGAAAGGAGACAACCATTACCAGTTTCCAGTAATTTATTAACTTTGTCTCCATTTTTAGACGAGAGGAAAATACAGTGTGTGGGTGGAAGACAGACATTCCAATCTACCTGCACAACAAAAACATCCTATTCTAATCCCTAACAACCACTCTATTTGCGATTTAATAATTAAACATTATGTTCTTTATTTGCATACAGGTACTGAGGCTACCTTGGCAAACATAAGAACCAGATTTTGGATTGTAAATGGCAGATCCAAGGTCAAAGGCATAATTAAGCAATGCATCCAATGTCTTAAGGTAAGTGCAAAAACCAAAGGATGGCCGATTTACCTAATGCCAGAGTAAGCATTGCTAGAGTGTTTAGCAAGGTAGGATTGGATTTCTGTGGTCCTTTCCATATAAAATTAATTTCAGGTAAAGTGAAAAAAGTGTATAAATGTTATATTTGTATTTTTGTATGTTTTGTTGTTAAAGCCATTCATTTAGAAATTGTGAGTAACTTAAGTACTGAAGCATTTATTGGTTCATTAAAAAGATTTATCTCTCGTAGAGGTAGACCAAGCGATATTTTTAGTGATAATGGAACTAACTTTGTAGGAGCCAACAATGAGTTTCGTAAAATTTTAAAAGGGCTATTTAAAGGGGAAAGTTCGGAAAAATTTGAGGATTTTCTTGCTTCTGAGAGTATTCAATGGCATTTTAATCCTCCTGCCACTCCTCATTTTGGAGGCTTGTGGGAAGCTGGAGTTAAATCTTTAAAGAGTCACCTTAAAAGGGTTGTGGGAAATAATATATTCTTACTCATGAAGAATTTTTTACACTTGTCACACAAGTGGAGGCCGTTTTAAATTCACGACCTCTGTGCTCTCTCTCTGAAGATCCCAATGATGATTTAGCTCTAACTGCAGCTCATTTTTTAACTGGCTCACCATTGACCTCCTTGCCGGATCCAGATTTTAAAGGAATTCCTATGAATAGGCTCCGCAGATGGGAATTAGTCAAAGAATGACTCAAACATTTTGGAGTCGATGGACTTCCGATTATTTAAATCGTCTTCAATCGAGACCTAAATGGTATAAAGGCAACCAAAAAATTTAAGGTTAATGAAGTGATTTTGGTTAAAGGTGAAAATAATTCAAATTTACTTAACTGGAATCTTGCCAAAATAATAGAAGTTCATCCAGGCACCGACTTGTTAACGTTAAAAACGGGTAAAGGTTGCGACCTTTTAATTGTTAAATTGATTGATTCTTTAACCGTATCTTGATCTTTATTGTATAAGTGTGTGTAGAAATGTATTGTACTATGTTTTTTTGTAGAAAAACTGTATCATGTATTTGTAATTGTTTTATTGTTTGTTGAAAATTCTCTTAAAATTTGTCAAGGCGGGCGGTATGTTGAGAGCGCCTTGCCACTTGTATTTTCATCGCTTCGCAAATGCCGCGAAGTGAAAGGAAGTGAGCTTGGGGTGTGCCCACGCCAACAGAGTGAGTGTAAACTACATGGCGAAGAGCCGTTGTAATAAATAGAGTTAAAAAATATACAGTCCACTTCTTTTATTGAGTATGACTCAATTTATTTTTAATTAGAGCGTCGATGGGCCAAAACAGTCTTAGTTTAAACACAACAATAATAATTAAATAAGTTGATCTAGAATGAGAAGACACAACACGTATTACCAAATAGTCACGTACTTAACCACTGGATCTAACTTTATAGATAATTCCTCTAACACTAATATACGTCTTTTCCTTATAGCTTATATAAAACTGCTTACCACTATATCTTAGATAACCAGCTACTTTCTTTATCTGTTATGAAGTGACTTTAATCCGACAGTATTCCTTATAGCCTCGATCCCACCTTCGGTTCAGCAGTACCGGCACGGCTAGGCTATTTCACGGAGTTATGCTTCTTCTAACTTTATCTCCAATCACTTTACTGCTAACTCCCCACTTAGCGACTTCACTTCCCACTTAACAATCACTTCTATGCATGGGCATAGATCCGGACATAGACTCCGCTATACTGCTAACTTCCAATATATATATAATTCCTAATTTACATAACCACGTTCTTCTTCTTGAGTTGGTTGGAAATAATTGCCATTTCGGCCCCAAAGAAACCCCAAGAGGACATTAATAGAAATCGCGATGAAAGCCCCGTCACAAGATGAACACATTTTGTGCAAAGTTCTCTGATGGAATATTGAGATATCCTGAATTTTTACGAAATGTATAGATTTTAGGAGATATGGGTTGTATATTATAGAAAAAGAACCCATAATTTCTGAGGAATATTTAAAAGAAAACTTGTTACATTTTAAAAATTTGAGTTGGTCAATTAGGAAATGGAGTAAAATTTTTTTATCATCTAAATCTGAAAACATACTTTCTACAAGATCAACAATTAAATCAAATGCTGTAGGAAAGTTATGGGAGCTTTTCATCTCTACCAGAGCCAGCTCATGTACAATTTTATTTACAACAATAGCATTATTAACTTTTACAGAAAATTTGTACTTACCAAGTTAATCTATCTTTGTTTGGCCTATGTATGTTGAAAAATCTAACTGTTTATAATTACTGATGATTTAATAACAGGAAATATTATCGTGCCTGGCATCATAATTATTACTTGATCTTTTTTACAAACAACAGTAAATGTCCTGAAGTTTTTCTGTACTTGCACTCTACTAATTCTGTATGTACTCTATTACATAATTCTGGAAAAGAAGTGAATGATTTTTTTTTTTCGAATTCTTCTTTGGAAATAAATAATGCTTCCTTGGATTGAACGTTGCAAATGTTCAAGTCTTAGTTGTCTCTGCTTAGGATATTCTCTGGCAGGACTTGTAGAGTTTCACACATATTTTGGGAAATGTTCGAAGAATTGGTGCAATAAAATTTTGTAAATTGAAACGCTTTAAGGGCACACATTTTTCCTCCTCGGTTTTTTCGTCTTAAGCTTCTATATTTCTTCGTATTGTATTACCAGCAAAGTATAATTCACAAACCAAAAATTAAAAATAAGTATATTGCTATGCATCGACAGAAAAGATTTAACTGAATTAACAAAAATTGCTCTGATAATTTGATTTTTGTAATTTTGAATGGAATTTTTGTTAGAAATACCGAAATAGTTTTGTTACAACAACAAAAAAAATTTTGACAACGCTTTTATACAAAATTCGAACAAAATTTTGTTTTTTTCTCTTTTATTTAATGAAATTTTTGTTTATTTTGCCAGCATATATGGTTGCCATCAAAGCAAACTTGATACGATGAAATACTTCATGTCGGGAAACCACGCAGAAAACAATTCTAGAAAGGAAACTCTGTATTGTCGTTAAAGGCTTGGAAATCGGTACTCACTACCTCTAAATGCAGTGCCTTCTCCGACACTTGTTGTCATAGCAATCAAACTTCGGGCACCAGATGGGATGTTAACGCTGAGTCGTGTTTATCTGTGTTTTCAGCTTATCTTTACATCTGTATTTTTCCCTTCCTTTTAAAGTCATTCTAATAGTTCAGATATCAGCTAGCTTTTTTTGTGAATGTGTTATGTATTTTGTATTTCTCATATTAAAATACAAAATAATCAATAAATGGTTGCTCCTCCTCTCCTCTTATATGTCCATATTTACTATAACTTACTTACCCATATTTATGATCATATTTACTGTGACTATGAGCTCTGCATCATAAAGGGCTTTCTTTTACTTACACACTATTAATGTTAAAGGTACTTGTGTCGATTTTCAGGGGGTGTCCTCTTTTTCAAATGTAAACATTTGGACTCTGTAGAACCTATAATTGCAATTACAATTCGGAGCTATGCACGTGTAGACATAATTTTTTTTTACTTATGAGATTTTATTATTCTCTTAGAATCGTTGAAAAAATATAGAAAGCAGCAAACAACACAGTTATAAGCCCCATAGTAGCGTAGGCGAGTACTCGGCTAAAACAAGCAAGATTTTGGTCCCTACTATGTGTGACGTCAAAGCCTCTCTCATTTCAGTACCCAGGCCTTGTATCTAGGTATTTAATTTCAATCTGCCAGTGCCAAGGAGGCTTGTAGATTTTCTGCTCCCAGGACTCGAAATTGGCTAAAAAATGTACTGGTAGAGCACCCTTAATCATATGGACAATTTGGTTTGGCACGCTACATCCACTAGGTTGCCGACCCCTGGTCTAACTCAAACTGCATTAAGTTCAAATATAATTTTGACAAGGATAATAGTTTTTATGTAATTGACAAAAAAAAAAGATACGTAGAGAGAGAGAGAGAGAGAGAAACTAGTAATCTCTCTCTCTCTTAAAAAAATATAAATCAACCATTATTGTATCCAAATGGCAGAAAATTTCAAAAGAAAAAAAAAGACACGATGAATTTGTTAAAGTTTATAAATATAAATCAATGATTTTAAAAAATAATGCGTTAAAAACATTGATTTTCTCAGTTTTTGTTTTCTTGACTTCACCTCATTAGCTTTTGAGTGACACATTTGACAGATTTCATACACTTTACTTTAATTAAGTTATTTGGCATTGAAGATTACTAGTACTAACTGTAGTATCAATGTGTCGCAATCACAATTATTAACATAGATCCCGTTTAACATAGAAGTTAAATAGACACTTGTTATATATATATATATAGGTTGATATTTAAAAAAAATTATTTATAGTAATCAAAATGAAATGGGTAATTAAAACGTTTTAAAGAACAGAAAATAAGGCCGTATTTACTTTCTCGATTAATGACTTGTATATGTTGCAAGATAATAGCACAATATGTAAAATGTTAAGAAACAGTTTTTAAAAAGTGACTTAGCTATATTGTATAAATTTTTTTTTCCTTTATTTTTTGAAAAGTTATTATAAATATTACTAGGCACTGGCATTTAAAAAACTGAAATAAAATAAAAACAAGTAATATAAGAAAAGCTTTTAAAGTCAATTCCAACTTCGTTAGAACAATTTACTGGTGCCATTTGTTGTTGAAAAATCTATGTCAGAAATAACGCAGAATAATTTTAAAATTAAAAAATAAAATTTAATTAATGAACTAATATTTGAAAAAACTATATTAACATCAAGTGTCATCCATTACAAGTTAAAAAAATGTATTTGAATTTTAGTGGAAAAATAGAAAGTATTTTATTAACCATTGAAAATTTGAAATACTATATATATATATGTGTGTGTGTGTGTGTATAAATAAATATATAAGGAGAGAGTGAACTAATAGTAGGAATTGAATGAGTAAAATAATGAATGCTACATAATGCAGTATCAAAAATCAGTGAAAATCATTGCTTTTTTACACAAGCTTTTATTTAACTTGCAATGCAAAATGTTCGGGTGGAATCTTGCAACTCAATTTTGAGGTTGATGTCTTCAACCGATTAAACTGAAATTTTGTACATACGTTAAGTTTGGATAGCAATTCATGTAATGCTCATTTATATTCCGATATCGCAATTAGTTAAAAAGATATTAATTAAAGTAAAATGTTCGGGTGGAATCTTGCAACTCAATTTTGAAGCTGATGTCTTCAACCGATTGAGTTGAAATTTTGTATGCATGTTTAGTTTGGATTACAATGTATGTTTTGATCACTTATATTCCAATATCCTAATTAGTTAAAATATATTAATTAAAAACCTTGTACCCCTGTTTGCTTTTCTCCTAACCCTTGTTAGAAGTTTACCTCTTTCCACGAGCCCTCGTGGCCTAGCGGTTAGAGAAGCAAACTTCAAATGAATTACTCCGGGTTCAATTTCGAGGAGTTCGCAGTTTTTAAATTTTCTTTAAATCCCTTTAATTTTCTTTAGAAAATTACTTCTCTTGATAATATTTAAATTTCCAAGTACTTTCCCGTTTTTATTTAACTTGCAATGTAAAATGTTCCTTGGATTCTTGCAACTCAATTTTGATACTGATGTCAGGGCCGGACCTAGGGGTCGGCAAGCCGGAATTAATGAACTAATATTCAGGGCGGCAACCTTAGGAGGCGGCAAATTGGCTGTAAAATTAACTAGTGTATAAAGAAAATAAACCAAGATTACCCAGGGGTTCCACGAGTCAAAATAAAAATTCGAAAAACCCCCCCTAAAAATGTGATTGCAAAATATTCACGTTTTCTATGGAGTCCTAGAGTTTTTTTTAATTGTCTATTCATTAGTATTTAAAGCCGTGCTTCCCAACGCTGGTCCAATGGGGGAAAGTGGAGGGGGCGATAAAGAAGAATTTCGGCATCCGGTGCCTTCTCTTTCAACTAATTTCCCACAAGTATTACTGCTTTGTATGCATGAATTCGGGTGCTATTGAAACAGATAGTTTTTGGCAGAGATTAGTCTCAACAAAAGTGATGAAAAGCACAGTCAAGTCTTATGAATGAAAAGAAAGATAAAGTGAAAAGAAAAAAAAATATTTTGCTGCATTTTAGCTTTTTCTATTTTATTTATTTTTGGTTTAAATACATAAATATAGATGTCATCAGTTTCGTAGAATATTTTCATGTTTAATATTTTTAAGTATGTGTGTTTTTCGTAGCTTCAATGTACCGTCGTCTTGAAACATTTTTAATTGACATTGTTATTGAAATGAAGAAAATATTATTTGCCTCTCTCGTATAAAAATAACTTCTTTAGTCGCTTATAAAGGACGATAGTAGGTCATTTAAAAAGTAAAACATTAATGAGCTTTTCAGTACATTCATTCATTATTTACCATACCTAAAGGATCCTAATAGCAATAGCTCAAAATTGAAATACAATGTAGTTATGTTTATTATCATAATTTTGTTTTGTAATTATAATATATTGTGATAATTTTGTTTAGTTATAAATGAACTTGTCTATAATTGTTAAAATATTTATTTTATATTGCTTCAAACTGTTAAAAGAATTTTCAAAAAAAAAAAAAATATAAGTTAATTTTACTTCTTATATAGACATTTTTTTCTTTATATTGAATGTAACGTGAAATAAACATTTAATTTTTCTAATCCAGTCTAATACGTTTAAGATAACCATTATTTTGTAAGATCAAATTTTAAAACTTGAACAATATATATATATATATATATATATATATATATATATTGCATATTATTGTCATTTTAAGAGGAATTTGCTCGATGCCTTTTTAATTAAGATTTTTTTACACCAGTGATTCTCAAAGTGGTCTATATAGACCCAGGGGTCTATGACGACCTGCAAGGGGTCCACGTAAGCAAAAAAATAGTTTGGCAGTCAATGAGGTGTAAGTGGGGGTCTATGTGATAGTGGCTTTCATTTAAACTAGATCGTGACTTTAATTTTAAAGAAAAATTTAGTCAAATGGAAACCAAATTTTACTTATTTAGCAGATTTATTTACTAAATTTAATGAGGTTAATTTATCCGTACAAGGTGACAGCATAAATTTTTTCAAAACAAGAACCATTTCAACGTTTCTTTCCAGAATTAAGCTAAAAAAGTATAATACTGGAAGTCCGGATTTTTTTTCTCAAATTAACTCTACCAATCTGTCAGCACATTTTAACCTACGTCAACATTAAACTGCCTTTTCTTGAGATTTTGAAACCAGGTTTGAGAACGCTTTGACTATGGTAATATCACAGAAGCAATGAATTTATATGGTCATATTGAAAATAAAAATGTCACATGACAACAGGAACTGATCGTGATATGCACCAATGAAGATTTTAAAGTTCAGAAATGGATGCCAGCAATTTTGGATTTAAAAAGGCAAACCTGTTATTTGTCCCGAGTTATGGAATATCGTGAGGAAGTTTTTAAATATTTTTCCTGGTAAGAAGGAGTTTTAGTGCAGTTGCCAATCTCCAAAACAAAAAAAGAAACTGGACACAACTAACAGAGGAGGTTTAAGGTTAAATCTGACAAGATAGATACTAAATGTTGAAAATTTGTTATTGTAGCCCCAGATTCATCCCTCCCTTTAAAATCAATTGTGTGTTGTTTGGTTATTTTATTTAACAGTTATTATATATATTAATTAACTTTTAATTTAATTAATTAACGTATGCTTTTGAAACTTTTAACTCTATACTTCATTAGTTATAAATTTAATTCTCTTAAAAAGTAGTAGTAGTAGTAGCTGTCAAAAAGACATTTAAGGTGATAAATTTGCAAAAATTCGACATTAATTAAGCAGGGGTCTATCCTATACCGAAAAACATGGCAAGGGGTATATGAGACAAAAAAGTTTGGGAACCTCTATTTTGCATGGACAATTTGAAGGAATATTTAATGCAGTCTATTAATTAATTATGTGTATAATTAATTATAAAAATATTTAAAAAATGTATAATATCCTTAAAATATTGTAAAAAATTCTGTATGATACTAATAAAGTTCATCAAAATGCATATTTCGAAAAATTTAAAAATTGAGTTAGTAAATTATCTGCAGTTTAATATGAAGAAGAGAAATTTTAAGAAAATATTTAAAGGACTTTTTGATTTTAAACCGAAAAAATAGAAATATTTTTAAAAATACAAATATTATCTCAATGCAAAAACATCCTTTAAATAAATAAATTGCAAAATTTCAGGCATGAATTTTAAAACTCGAAAGACGATTATTAAATAGATAGTTATTTTTAATATATAGTGATATCAAAATAACATAGAATTAGCAGTTCTAATAAGCAAACAACAATGACTTTAAGGTATCTGACTACGTTCGGAACCATGTTTTTCAAAAGCGCATAAATGGATAATTTTCATGATATTTAATGTCACTTAGATTAGAACAGTGTTTCTTAAAGTGTGGGGCGCGCCCCCTGGGGGGCGCGAGCATATCGAAAATTTCAAGACATTTTTTAAAAAAAATAGCCGGAAAGAGAAGTAAAACAAAATACTTCCATAATAAAAAAAATACACAACACTGATATAATTTATGTTTACCATCTGGCGTTTTTCCGTCATCAAATAGCTATCTTTGATCCCAAAACCAAATTAAAGAAAAAAAAACATTTAGTTTAATTTGCTGTATTTCCTCAATGTGAGCGATTCTTTTTATTACGTTTTAACATAAAATATTACTCGTTAAAAGAAAAACGAAACATAGACCATGAGAAAAATTCTAAGAAGATAAACAATTCATCACTGTAATTATTCTTGAAATACTGTACATTAGTTGTAGAAAAAGAAAAGGAAGACATGATTCACTTTTCAGCCAGGCTGCATAATACATTCGTTAATCATTTGATTGACCTTCAAACTTACTGGTATGGTTTTTTAGATCATCCGTATTTTTTTCTGAATACACTTTTAAACCGGGAGCGGTGGCGCGGGACATATGTGATCTCTATTGAAGGAAGTTAAAACTGATCAAGCAAAAGAAAAACCTGCTGAAAGAATACATATTATTCATGATTGAGAAATGCCAGGAAACGAAAGGAAAATTTTCAAATGCTTCCTAAAGAACTCAATCAACCTAAAATATGAAGCCATAAGTGTACCACAAGGTTCAGTTCACCTTGTCAAAAAGACACAAGAAAGAAAAAGTTCAACTCTCGATTTGTTGATTACCAAAGATGTCACGAGTTTGAGCTCAGTACCACTAAAGACCCGCCGTGTAGGGGAGAGATGCACATTAAATCTTTCAAGGGCTCTAACGTGCTCTTGTTGGAGTGGTGTGGTAGTTAAAAGAGGCCAGCTCAAGTATCGTCCTCGTCACTTAACCATGGTTCAAAATTACGAGGTCCGTCTCCAAAAGCCCTCGTGTAGCTGAACAGTGCGACGTTAATATTCACTCACTCGATCATGAAACTCATTAAAACTACAATAACTTGGAACAAAATATGACAGAGAGAGAGCTTTGCCAGCAAATAACATTTCTGTAATATTAATGAAAAGTGTCTCTGATTTGCGTCCTTTATTAAGGTCTTGTTAGTTCAGTTTTATTGGATTTTTTCTCAAATCATCAAAGAAAAATTTAATAGTCCTTGAAAGCCGGTAAGTATACTTTCTCTTAATTAAATTATTCACTGGAATTCCGATTTGCATCGTGTACAGTAAAAATAATTATAAACAAATGATTGGGGTGACTAAGTCCCCCTGCACTACCATTAGCGTTAGTATCGAGTGCGCCCCTGCTCCTGGGTTAAAACATTTTGAAGTCTTCTCGCTTTAAATATTAAAAAGTAACACAATTATTCTTCATCGGAATTTTATATTTTTTTCATTATTTAACATTAATTCTAAATGCTAATTCTGTGAGGTTTAAAATTACAGTTCTTTTAAACAGTTATTTACAATTATAGTATTTATCTAAAAAAAAATCATTTTACATTTTTGTATACAATGTCGTGTACGCAGTTTTACTCTCCTTACAATTCAGCTATTATATCAATAATAATGTTTTATTTTTAAAAAATGAACTCGTTCGAAGAGCTGGTGATCCAGCCAGTATATGTTTAATGTATCAGTACTGAAGAAGGTATTTTATAAATAATTTCTTAATACTAAATTAAAAACAAGTTTGATAATTATTAGGGACTTTCATGGGCTTCTCTTGTAGAGCAAAGTTTTTTAAAGGAAGGTTTAATATCATAAATTGACACTCTGAGTTATTTTTCTATATTTAGCCGAGATCTATATTTTGTCTTCAAAGCAGCCACCGCAGAAAATCCGGTTTAACAAAGGTAGGATGTTGAAAATGGTAATAGTATACGAAGTGCTTTTGTTTTCAGTACAGAGAATTCATCATCCACCTCTACCCAAAATTCAAAGAGCGATTTATTACAAAATTGCCTTTTAAGTTTTCACTGGATGTGAAATGTATGAAGAAGTTGAGAGCCCTTCTGGAGTACCTTGAAATAGATCCCTACTCCACTCGTAACTTGCTACCAAGTTGTCCTCATTCAGAAAATACTTTTTAAAATTCTTTGCCAACATAGCTAAATGATTTTACATGGTTTTAGAAACAACTTTCACATGTTGTTCAGATTTGTAAGTTTTGAAACATAACGAGCTGGGGCTTTTTCCCCCATCATTTACTTCAGTAGTGGTAAATCAAAAATGTAAGTATTTTTAAGAATATTTATTGAATTGATTTAATTTTCGGAACAATGCTCATCTGTGCACTTGTTGATCCTTCATTATCGTCGAATGCTCGCTTACGACTTAAAAATGTATGTATGATTTTGTTTTAATCTACTGTCGTAAATACTTAATTACCGTGAATTACAATTAACGTGTAAATTTAAAAAATGTACATTCACACACACAAGCTAGATTCAGTAGCTATAGAAGTATCGAGTCGACTAAAACTGACTGGAATTGTACGAGGTTTTACATGTTTTGCGCAGACCACCGATAGGTAGCCCAGACTAACGCAAACGTACCCTATAATGCCAAATGTGATGGATATGATAGAGAGCAACATAGACTAGACTATTTTTCTAATGACATTTGTACTTTGAGAAACGAATGCTGAGAAGGAGAAATAAATCTTTAATTAAATATATCATTTTGCGATCTCTTCCAATTTAAAAATTAGAGAAAGAAAAATAACAAAACAATAAATAAGTAATTTATATTTTAAGTAATTTTCTTAAAATATATATTATTTAAAAGCTACATATACAAAATTTAATACACTTATCGAATTAATTTGTACGGTTTATAATTAAGATCGTATTGTAACTTTCGAAACACTGGATTAGAATATATGCATAAAATTGTTTTAAGGACATTTTGACAAAAAAATTTATTTAAATACAATATTTGGCAAAAAATTAACTTAGAATAATCTTTTTATCAAATGTTTTCCTTTTGTGAAAAATGCTTAACTATTAGAATAATATTTTGCCTGTATATAGCTCAGACCTCTGTTCAGAGGCTCAACTAGAATTTTTGAAATATATAACTTAGAAGTGGGTTTATTCATATTTTACGACAACAGAGGGTAGCAATTTTAAGAAAAAAATGCAAATAACTATTTCAATTGGTGGTAACCCTGAAAATAATGTGAATTTTTCAAAAATTCTAGTTGATACTCTGTAAAGAGGTCTGAGCTACATACAGGCAAAATAGTATTATAATAGAATCATTTTTCACAAAAGGAGAACATTTGGAAAAAAGATTATTCCAAGTTAATTTTTTTCCAAAATATTATATTTAAATAAATTTTTTTTGTCAAAATGTCCTTAAAACAATTTTATGCATGTATTCTAATCTGAGTGACACAAAATATCATGAAAATTATCCATTTATGCGCTTTTTTAAAATCACGGTTCCGAACGTAGTCGGATACCTTAAGCCTGAATAACTTCCAAAGCATTTTTAAAATTAAGTTTCAATCTTATTAAAATATGTTTTATTTGTGATTAATACATAAAGGCTTTAATTCTCAATCGTTTAATTGCAACGCATACAAATATAAAATACTTAGAATTCCTATTTCAATATGTGATGTTCCTCCCCTTGGAAGTACATCTCTCGAAGTATCAGCGTGAGGTAGAGGTGTAGGATTAGCGAAAGGACTATGATCAAACATTATCTTAATATGACTTTATTAAGATATTTAACTTAAACCTTTAACAAATTAAATTGTAATAATTAATATGAGAGAATCTACGATGGTAAAAATACGCAACACACAATAAGACTTAATCTAATTCAGACCTCTATCAATAAACGAACCGCCTAATCTCCGATTCTAATATTAAATAATCAATCCTACCTTATTACAGCTTGGAGCAACGATCAATATTGTCTTTGTATGCAATGGTATGCCACTTGGCTGATTCCTTCTATTCGATCACTAATAATTTGAATTCATGTCACACAAAACTCATTCAGACTTGAACCACGAACTGTAATAACCATCAACTGCCACAAACTAACGTCAATTGTCAAACATTACCCTACATTGCCATCCCGTTTACTCTAAGATCCTATATGTAAAAGTTTGTTCATTTGCATCTTTTATTCACACTTCACTTCTTGGATTTGGCTGGAAAAGAGTTGCCATTAATTCTGGCCCAAAAAGCCCAAAGGACTTGTTAAAGAAAAGACGCGTGAGACGTCACAAATATCTTACCCAAAACGTTTCAGAACAGAACCACTCATCCATGACATAAACGAGAGGCTTTTAATCAGTGTTCCGTAGAATTAAGTTTTATTGTTACAGAACAATAATTAATGTGAAAGAATATAGGTACTATTTTGTTTTGTTGTGTTGTGTGTTCCTAGTATAAAACTATTTAATTAAAGTGGAAACAAAAAGGGGAATTGCAGAAATAAAAATATGAAGAACACAATTTATAAAGTAGATAAGTGATTTCAAACAAAATCGTTGGGAAAGCCGAAACTATGCATTCAAACCACTCAGGTATCAAGTGGGAGGGGTATACGACGCTTTACTTGCTGTTTATAATAATTCGGAGATTGACAACTCTATAAGAGTTGAAGCTTCTGGATTATATTAAGTTGTGTTAAACAATTTAAGTTCTTATGCTGCATTTTAATTTGGTATAAAAACATAAATTGCATCAATCCTATAAGTAAGCTCTTGCAGACAGAAGACTATGATTTACCATCTGCTATAGAGCTCTTGAAAACATTTTAAGATTTTTCAAGGATCTTAGATCTCTGACACAGCCTTTAATGAAATGCTTTGCGATGCTCGAGAACTCGCCGACGAAATTGACATACCGGCTAATTTTGAGCTCACCCAGCCACGTCATACAGTTCGAAGAAAGAATGCTAACTTCCACTATGAGGCACGAGATGATTCGATAGAAGATCCTACTTTGAAATATAAGGCAGAGTTTATTTTTTCACATTAGAGAGAGAGAGATAAAGCTATCAATGCATTTGAATACAGGTTTGATTTGATCAGTACCGACAGCAACTATTTCCAATTTTTATACAATATTTGTGATTTAAAAGATACTCCTCAAAACGACGAACTTAAGTATTGTAAAGATCTAGAAGCAGTGTTAACTGATAGGAATTCATCAGGTATAAGCACGCTGGACCTGGCGATAGCAGCGGTTTTTTGTGTGTGGCTTTGCTAAATGAAAAAGAAAGTTCAATCGAGATTTTAAAAATTTTATCGAATCTGGATTTTGCTCCAAATCTCGGTATATTTTTAAGGATATTGCTTACTCTCCCAATAAGTGTGGAATGTGGAAAAAGAGTTTCTCCAAATTAAAATTAATTAAAAACTTTTTACGCTCCTCAACTACCGAGGATTGGCTAAATGGCTTGACAACAATAGCCATTGAACATGAACTGGCTGAAGAAATTAATGTTTAAAAAATTATAAAAAAATCTCAGAATTAAAAGTGAGAAAGAAACACTTTGTGAAGATCCCCTTGGATCTCACTTTGAGAACGAGAATAATTTTGAGTCAAAAAAGAACCAGTAGCCATTTTTATAAATAGCTTTCTGCTTCAATCTATTGGCTCTCACTTTACTATTCCGTTTGACTTAAATACTTTATCTAATCTGCATAACAAGAAATCCCTGTCCTCTTTTTGGAGTTGATTGGAAATAGGTAGGGAATTAAATTTCCCTAAAAAAGACGTCTCAGAAGGTTAGTGATAAAGTTCCGTATAGATTTGTCACAATCCCCTCCAAAAGGAAAACGGGATTTATTCGAAGATCTCATACGTCCTGAAAATAAATTACGTAATTCCTATCTTTGTTTTATAGTTCCGACGACTTTAACTGCTAATTGGATATTATTGAAACTCTCTTTCCTTAAGGAAAAGGACAAATAAAATTACGACTTATAATTAATTTTTAAACCTCATAACACTTTACAAGTTTAAATTAATCCCTGCACTCTATCCATTTGGCAACGGGGGCGTGGGAAAAACCACCCAAGTGGTGGTAAAAAACCAGCCCCATAGAGTTTACTTAATTACTACTTAAGTTTTATACAAAAAATAACAACTTTTATCTTCTTTTTTTTTTTTTTGGCACTGGAACATCGAGGACTTCAGCGTCAGCTACCCTTAAAGATTAATTTCCATTTTAGTTGTAGGTAAAAGCAGACATGAATTTATACACTTGTTACATGAATTTTACATACAATATATATCTGGTTCCTTTGCCTTCCCATTCTAAAAGTTTTTGCGCTAGTTAGTGTTAATGGTTAATTCTATCTAACTTCGCCGCACCCCAAGTCACCAGATTTGAAACAAAATATACACATATATATATACATCATACAATAACAATCATTTTGCAATAAACAAATAACACAAACAACCAAATAAATTGTCGCATCTTAGCGAAGTCATACATCGAAGTAAACAAATGCAAATTTTACAGATGTTTTCTCCATAATACAAAAAATTATCACAAAAGCTGTTTTTTCTGCTACAGAAAAAAAAACACACAATGCAGTGTCCACTTTTGCCAGTCTTCTTAATTTTAAAGTCCGCCCGTGACTTGCTTCAATTGCAAAAATTCTTCACTTGTTCGTACCGCGAAGATAAAGAAACAATACAACATGGTTTTTGTCTGTTAAATTCTCCTATGTACCGGATCTCCATCCAACGCTTCCATACTGAGAGGCTTCTTCTCCTTATTCTGCTGTGAGGGATGCCGTTGATTTCGATGTTCCTCTGCTCCTCAGGAATTCCGTCGCTTTCCTTCACTCGGATGCGTAGATAGTATGGGCAAGGTCTCCTTGTAGTGGCTTGATTCGACCGGACTGGTCTCTCCGCTTGTTTGTTGCGTCCTCTCGTTGTTGCTCTGGTCTGGCGGGTCTTGTTATCACGTCCATTACCTTCCGACCGGGATTCGACTGTGGTTGACTTATTCAGTCTGCAATCAGGCAACCTTGATGGACCTGCAATGGACTCTACTCCTTGTGAGGAGGTATTAGGTCTCTTAAATTTATAAGTTCTGGATGAAATCGAGGGTGGAATTGACCTCTTGACTCCCTGCCTCTGCTCAGGAGCGAGTCTTTTCCGGTCCTTGTGCTCAGACCTTGCAGTGATCTCTTCCTGCACATCTTGGACCGTTTTAAAACTTGGTCCTTCGACTCATTATTACTCATTTTGCGTTTGTTTCTGGGGTTCTCCCGTGCGGTGTTACCCTGCCGTGATCTACACCCCTCACTTTCCTTACTAGAGGTTTTCCTGTGTTCTTTAAACTGCCCTTGATTCGATCTCTCTCTCTCTCTCTATCTATATATATATTATTCGACCTATGACTAACTCCTTGCTCGTCATACAGAGTTTCTACCTGACTATCCGAACTAATCGTGTCTGTCTGTCGAGGACGGTACACTCGAACCTGATCAATATCATGTCACCCTTTTTCCGCTTTTCCAAATGATCAAATTATTACCTTTAACTTCCAAAACTCTATAGGGACCTTCAAACTTGGGCATAAATTTTCCAACCTGTTTTCTACCCGCTTCTTAAATCTAGTGTGGACATAACGCCGGTGTGAGGAATATTGGTGAGTAAGTCATCAATCACCGGTAATGGATATCGAGGATATTTGGTAATTCCATTTAATTTGCGATAATCGATCGCGAAACGATACGCCTCGGGAGAATCTGGAGGAAGGTCATTTTTCTTTCGTGTTAGAACGACTGGAGATGCGTAAGGCGAATTAATAGGACAAATTGTACCATCACGTAACACAGTGTTTCTCAAACTTTCAATACTGGCGCCCCCCTTTTCAATCACAATTTTTATCGCGCCCCCCTTATACATTAATAATGCACTAAATGCAATAATAATGCACTTTGACGCTAAAGCTACAATACGAGATCTTAATTATAAACCATACACATTAATAACATAAGTATTAAATTTTGAATACTACTTTTAAGCAAAAAAAAATAAATTAACTAAGTAATAGGACAATTATTACGTTATTTTCCTTTCTCTAATTTTTAAATTGAACATATTGCAAAATGCGGTGACTGCTAGAAGACAAAATATGGATATCTGCTAAATATAGAAAAATAACTCAGAGGGTCAATTTCTAATCATAAGCATTCCTTATAAAAACTTTGCTTTGCTGGACAAGCCCATGGAAGTCGTTAATACTTATTAAACTTGTTCTTAATTTAGTATTAATTAATTAGTTATAAAATACTCTGTGCAGCACTGATACATTAAAAGTATACCGGCCGAAGTACGCGCTATTTGCAGGAGTTCGTTTAAAAGAAAATAAAACATTCTTGATATAAAATAGCTGTATTGTAAGGAGAGTAAAGCCAAGTGCACGACAATGTTTATAAAAATGTAAAATGTTTTTTTTAATGTGCTTGCTCAAATTATAATTAGTTTTAAGCGAATTTTAATTTTAAGCCTCACAGAATTAGCATTTATAGTTGATGTTAAATAATGAACAACAATATAAAATTCCTATGAAGAATAATTGTATTATTTTTAATATTTAAAGCAAAAAGACTTCAACATGTTTTAACCTGGGAGCAGGCGCGCACTCGATGCGATCTAGCGGGGTTATTGAGTCACCCCAATCCTTTTTTTTATAATTATTTTATTGTACACGATACAAATCGTTATTCCAGTGAATAATTTAACTAAGGGAAAGTTACTTACCTACTTTTAAGGACTCTTCAATTTTTCTTTGGTGACAAATAAACAGTTTTGCCAGAATCAACAATTTCGTGATCTGTGTGTCCCGCGCGACCACTTCCGGGTAAAAAGTGATATGATAATATGTGATATGATAATATGTATGTTACTGCTAAAAACAATTGTTATGCTTTATGTTTGAAAATACTCCTCTTGGTCTCAGTCTTCGCATAGTAATCCTTCAAAGTGTGTGTGTGTGCGCTTTCCGTGGTTTTCCAAATATCATAAAACTGTTTTACATGGAAAAAAGCGCAATAGAGAAATACATTACTTACAGCTTCCTTAAATGAGAAATAAACACATAAGAGATGGGTTATAACTAACTCTACCAATAACTTAGAAGGTCAAACAAATTACAACTATAATGTGCAGTATTTCAAAAATAATGACAGTGAGGAATTTTTTATGTTCCTGAATTTTTTCGATTCTGGATCTGGGATCTGTTTTTTCTCTGAAAGAGTAGAATGTTATTTTTAAAAAAGAAAACGTACTAAAAACTCTCTCATCATGGGATTACAGCAAATTAAATAAAATATTTTTTATTTGGTTATAGGATCAAAGATAGCTAATTAAGTATTGAAGAAGTTTTCTTTTTTTTTTTTGATGACTTGTGATATCGCCTATAACTTACATCAGAGTAAAAGTGCATTTTTTATTATGTCTGAAAGTATTTTGTTTTAATTCATTCCAGTAAATTAATTATTTTTTAAATCTTTTATTTTCGATATGCTCGCGCCCCCCTCGTAAGGTTATCGCGCCCCCGGGGGCGCCCCACAGTTTGAGAAACACTGACGTAACATCTTATCGATGTGATAATCAATAATGCCCTACTTGACCCGGTCGTACCTGTATGGTTTCGACACTACCGGTCCCTTGTCTCCAGTATCTCTCTCATGATATAGAACGTGTGTTAACCCCGGCTGATCGGAAAATAACCCCTTAAAATTATTAAATAAAGCTTTTAATTGTCTCTGTTGCCCGTCACCAAGTTTTGTGTCTGTGAGATCAATATCGACCGGCTTTTCTATTTTCGGCAATTGTTTGATCTGATTGTCGGGAATGATCAAGGATTTCTGATCAAAATCCAATGTCAACCGTGACGCCTTCATAAAAACGATTCCCAAGATACACTGATATTGCATGTTGTCTAGAATATGGAATTCCCAGGGTTTCTGAAATTCCCTGATCCTAATCTGCAATTCCACCCGACCTAAGTGACTACACGGGGCTCCTTGTGCTTTCACGACTCTGTCCTTCGTCTTTTGACGAGGTCGGTATGAAAAATATTTGCGGTAGACCTCCTCCGAAATAAGATTTCTCCGCTCCCGTGTCCCACAGTGCTGTAATAAAGGTTTCGTTTAATAGTATAGGGACATACGGTAATTCGACTGGGGTCATTCTTATAGAGGATACTCTGATAGGCCGTAGATCCGAAACTGGAGGATTTTCCGTACCCCGCGATCGATTACCCCCATATTCACATCGATCGCTTAAAAGTTTAAATGTCTATTTCGTTCATTTTCACCCCGAAATGTACTATTTCTCGACCCACTTTGTCGACCGCCCTGATTGTGAAATCACTGATCCGATTGTCCACCTTGGCGTCGACCCTCGAATCTCCGATTATTTGCGAAACCTTGGTTTTCGAACCGATTAAACTCTCTTTGTGGTCGGCTACTATTGGCGTATCTCTCATTATTTTTGTTTTCCCTCCAATTTTCTTGTCTATGCCGGTTATTAAAACGATTGTTTTCATTAGGGTTTGAACTTCTAAATCCCTCACTCGAACCTCTGATCTGTCTATTCATAAAACGTTCTTCGTATTTATCAACGATTTGCAGGAGATTGACAGTATTTTGTGGATGTCTTAACTTCGACATAATCTAAAATTTGAGGTTTTAATCGACTAACGACGTGATCAATTAATTTTTCCTCCGACATTTCTAGCTTAAGGACTTTATTTATGAATTATTGAAAATTCATAAAGTCCGAAGGCTGTTGATCACGCCTTTGCGATGAGGAATAAAATCGCGTTTCTAATTCTGACCACGGGGAATTGTTCCGACAATGCCTTTTTTAAGTGAGCGTAGTCTGTTGCCTTATCTTCAATGACCCTATAACCAAGAACTTCGAACCAGTCTAGTGCCCGTCCTTTGAGATGACCTTTCAATTAAGCACACGCTAGTTGTGCAGGTATCTCATAATATGCGAGATTATTATCAATATTCACCAAAAAATCATTTATGTTCTCAACCCCCGAAAAATATTGTTCCGGAATGATTCTAAAACCGGATCCGACTCTATTCTCGGGATTTATTCGTTGGGCGCCATTGTGAAGATCCCCTTGGATCTCACTTTGAGAACGAGAATAATTTTGAGTCAAAAAGAACCAGTAGCCATTTTTATAAATAGCTTTCTGCTTCAATCTCTCTCTTCTACTGTCTCTCACTTTACTATTCCGTTTGACTTAAATACTTTATCTAATCTGCATAACAAGGAATCATTGTCCTCTTTTTGGAGTTGATTGGAAATAGGTAGGGAATTAAATTTCCCTAAAAAAGACGTCTCAGAAGGTTAGTGATAAAGTTCCGTATAGATTTGTCTCAACTTTTAAGAGTTTAATTCTCGGTTTAAATGTATTTTTAATATGTAATCAAGTTTTAGTATTTAGTGGTTCTATTATTTGTTTTAGTATTTTTTTAATATCTGTATTTATAATTATATATACACTAGAAATGACTCTTCTTTTTTTGTGTACAACCATAATTTTAATTTAGTGCCAAAAACATAAATTAATAAATCAGTATTTTTTGTTAATCAAAACTTCAACATTATTGATAGCAATTTTTTGCTCACGTTTTATTTTATCATTAAGCGTGGGAAGGGCTTAGGTTATCTCTTTTAATTTTTGTTATAAACTGGCGGCATTTTACTTCTTTGCCCAGAGCGGCGAAACTGCTAGCGCCGGCCCTGCTGATGTCTTCAACCGATTGAGCCGAAATTTTGTATGCACATTCAGTTTGGATGACAATGTATGTTTTAAGCATTTATATATTCCGATATCACAATTAGTTAAAAACATTAATTCAAGTAATTTGTTTAGGTGGGGAATATCTTGCAACTCAATTTTGAAGCTGATGTCTTCAACCGATTGAGCTGAAATTTTGTATGCATGTTTAGTTTGGATAACAATGCATGTTTTGACCATTTATATTCTGATATCACAATTAGTTAAAAAGTAATTAATTAAAGTAATTTGTGCGGGTGGAATCTTGCAACTCAGTTTTGGAGCTGTTGTCTTCAACTGATTGAGCTGAAATTTTGTATGCACGTTTAGTTTGGAGGGCAATATATTTTTGACCATTTATAATTCAATATCACAATCAGTTAAAATATATTAATTAAAAACCCTTTACTCCTGTTTGCTTTTTATTCTGCCAAGCATCTTATCGGATTGAAAGCTTAAAGAAGTTCCGATTTTTCGAGCTTTTTAAAAAACCCATCTTATTCTTTCTATCAAACTGAGACAAAAAATAATAACATAATCGGAAAGAACATTTATTTCGTCACTATACGGTGTATTTTTCTTTAAAAAATAATGGCATTTTCTATTTTTCACGATTTTTTCTAAAATGCATTTTCATGAAAATATTTTCTTAGTCGTTCCGTATGAATTTTTGTTTTCGTGTTAATGAACCGATATTCTGCACTAAAAAAGTTCAGGCTTTCTCTTTTTGAATCAGTCATTTAAAAAATAAAATACGGAAAACATTTTTTTTCTACGATTTTTGAAAACGTACTCAAGTTTTGAGTAAAACGTTTCAAAATTTCGTTATTTTTAAAGATAATCGCACGAAGCATTTTTTTTTCGTTTTTAGAATAGTATTATCCAAATTCTGCGCAAAGATTAAAAAATTGGTTTAACTTAACGGATTAAAAAAAAAAAGTTTCGTTTTTAATCTAGTACTATAGTAAAAGCAAAAAAAAAAAAAAACAGAGTTGTAATATTTTGATTAATTTTGCTTTGTCTAATGTTGTTTTGGTCTTACATTGTTTATTTTCGTCTCTCATCATCCTCTTGTTGCGACTCGAGAGAAATATTTATCATATGTACGTGGCCTGGTGGAAAAAAAGATTGAGTACCCCTGAGCTAGCCTGTTCAAAATTAACCGGCAAACGTCATTGCCCCAATGATGCGTTGAATGAGATGATTAGACTGAGAAACCTGTCCAGCGATAACTAAAAAGTTAAAAATAAATTAAAAGTAAAAAAAAAACTTTTTTATTTAAATGCTCTAAGAAGAAAAAAATAAACTTTTCTTTTAAAACTTTTTTTGCTATCAACTTATAACGTCATTACACAATTTATGATATAAAAGCTTGTCGCGAGACTTTCCTGCGTAGATAAACAAGCAAATTAAATAACGATCTAATTCATTTTAATTTTTAAAATGTTTAAACTAAGTAAATACGTGTTCTTAAATCTCGCGACAAGCTTTTATATCATAAATTGTGTAATGACGTCATAAGTTGATAGCAAAAAAAAAGTTTTAATAGAAAAGTTTATTTTATTCTTCTTAGAGCGTTTAAATAAAAGCTTGTTTTTAAAATAGTTTTTTATATTTAATTTATTAATTTTTATTGTAAAATAAACAATGTGATTCCTTCTTCCTAACGTAGCTTAAATCTTTACTTTGAATTAGAAGCATTTTAGTTTTCAAAACTGTGGTGCTTAATGATAAACTCTGAATCGCCATTTCTGAAAATTGTAAATTAACACAAAATGCTACTCATCTTCTAACTTTAAAACTTTGCACTGACATTAATACTATGCACATAAATAGTTTAATGAGAGATTTTGTCAATTAAGTTACATAAAAGATTTATGAGTTAAAATGTTCATGAATTTTCATCGTTTTGAAGCTCTTCCATTGTTACTTTGCATATGCATTTCTTTTTTAAAAACAACTCAAAATTTTTTAAAAAGTTCTTGTCAAAATAATAATAAATAATGCGCTAAATGCATTTAAAAAGTTGCAACTATATGACCAGTTAAAAAATTCCTTAAACTTATTCTTTTTTAACACAGAGATAAGAAAAATGTTGCGTAAAGTGACCCCGAAAGGAAAGATTTAGCCGATTTTAGAGAAAAAAATTTTTACCTAAGGGCGATAGGAAGAAACACTTCCATAGAAAAGTAGCTCCATGAATTTATATGATAAAATACAGAATTAAGTTGGAACAGGCATGGAAAAATGATAACAAAATTAAAATGTGGTAATTTTTTATTTATTTTGATGATTATCAAGAAGTGTTCAGGAATGGCTAAATATGAGTATTATTGAGTGTGTACCAGAAGGAGAATTGAACAATAAGAGGGGAAAAAAATCTCTTTCCTCTCATTACAATTCCAGTATGCTCACCCAAACTATCATCATTATACCTGGACAGCACAAGCTTTCATGCCAAACGATAAACCTCCCTGGGCATTTCTAAAAAAAATATCTATTTTCGCGTTCTGCCTTCCCACGTTCCAGTTTAGTTTTCATCATTCCACTCTGATCTAGTATTTATGGATTACCTTTCTCAACCAACTGTAATAGCCTTCAAGCAGACAATAGAAACCCTCACCCCTATTTATTCCTTTCGCTTCACTTGAACTACTTCATCTGCGCAGCAATAAGACCCGCAGTCTCTTCAATGGAAATCTACTGCATCCCCAGGGTTTTTGTTCCCCATTGAGAACTCCGCTCTCAGTCCTCGAAACAGTTTTTTCCTTTCCCCATAGGGGGACCTCTATGTCGTCCTCTGTCGATACCACGCTCTTCCTGCTCTGCTCGGATGTCCCCCCCTCCCAAACATCAAGATTGATGCTGGTGGTGACGTGGTAGGAGTGGACACATAACATTTCGTGGTGTGGTGGACACATTTTTAATAAGGAACATACAAATAAGGCAATAAATATTTTTAAAAATCACAAATTTAATAATGGAAAAACAATAGTAATTCATATTGTTCTTTTATATTTATGCGCAATGCAGCCACACAAATATAAAAGTATATATAATCCAAAATACATAAATACACATATAGAGCTATAGAAACTAAGATAGCTGTACTAAATAGGAAGAAATAGGCACAGTAGTAAAAGGTGTTTTGTTGAGAGGTATAGAACTTTAAATTGCAATAAAACAACGATGTATCATTCGATTGATATGAATTTTTTTTATTCGAAAGATAATCTTGTGGCATTACATTTTAAATATGTTCAAGCAAGGCGTAGATTCGTCGAATGAACCCAAAACGAGATTGCCGTTGTTCCCAATTTTCATAAGCGAATTTTGTTTAGCGATGAAGCGCACTTCTGGTTGAATGGCTACCTCAACAAACAAAACTGCCGCATTTGGAGTGAAGCTAATCCACAAGTGTATGTCGAAACACCGTTACATTCAGAAAAACTGACTGTTTGGTGCGCTTTATGGGCTGGTGGAATCCTTCTTCAAAAACGATGAAGGTCACAACGTTACAGTCAATGGTGATCGGTATAGAGCCATGATTGCTAACTTTTTCATTCCTGAATTGAACAATCATGATGTCCAGGAGCTGTGGTTCCAACAAGACGGCGCAACATGTCACACAGCTCGTGCCACAATCGATTTATTGAAAGACACGTTTGGTGACCGCCTAATTTCACGTTTTGGACCTGTGAATTGGCCTCCAAGATCTTGTGATTTAACACCGCTAGACTATTTTCTGTGGGGCTATGTAAAGTCATTGGTCTATGCGGATAAGCCACAAACGCTTGACCATTTGGAAGACAACATTCGCCGTGTGATTGCCGATATACGGCCACAAATGTTGGAAAAAGTCATCGAAAATTGGACGTCCAGATTGGACTACATCCGAGCCAGCCGTGGCAGTCCTATGCCAGAAATCATATTTAAAATGTAATGCCACAAGATTATCTTTCGAATAAAAAAAAATTCATGTCAATCGAATAATACATCGTTATTTTATTGCAATTTAAAGTTCTATACCTCTCAAAAAAACACCCTTTACAATAACAAACTCTTGGCCTTAGGAACCAGGATTGCAGATTTAAACAAGTTTTAGGGCTAGCCAACCTTCATATATATATAACGTTGATTTTTATCAATTTTTAATACAATTTTTTATCATTTTAAAGTATAACATTAAATAAGTTTATTATAACTAATCGCTAAACGATGCACAATATTTTTGGGTAACCCGTCTTTTGCTAACGTGAGCATGCAACATATAGTTGCCCATTCGAGTAACATGGATTTTCTTAGTCTAAGCATCAAATGAACATTGTTTAGCTTTGAGATTTATTCATGGATATAGCGAAAACCAAACGAATCGGGAATCGAAGCATTTTGAATGGTATTGGAGATTCTGACGATATCAGTGGAAACCCGTGGCAAACAGGACAATATCTCCTTTAAACTGCACAGTCAAAGTGTTAGCTTCAAGTTTTCCAGTAATTCTTTTGATGAATAAACATGTACCGTTGCATAATCTTGGTGGATTTAAGTTACGCAACAAAATAACCAGTGAAACAATCTACAACCGAAGATTGTGTGGCGGCATTCTTGTTATATCAAGAGAATTCAAAAACTCAGTTGGAAAATTTACGGTTTTGTTTTCATCAACAATAGTGTCGATTGTTTTAAAAAGCAGTGGATCACCTGGTATCAACTCTATATCTGGAAGTTTATTTCATTAATATCAGCATTTTTTCTGATTAAGTAACAGGACTACAAAGCCAATTATTATCTAGATAATTATACAGTATATCCGCGGGAAGAGATACTCTAAATCACACAGTTCATTTTTTTGTCAGAACAACACAGTAAAGAAATTGTCTGGATATTTGATACCTTATGTATTGGGATGCAGTTCTACTTCACCGTTTCAATATCCAGCAGTTGATTAGAATATACTTGTGCTTTTTTTTATCAGCTTGCAATTGTACTCTCGTGCTTATGATCAATCGAAGTGTTTCGACGCTTCGCCATAAAAGCGATTGTTTTAAACATGCGTTAATCTCGTGAGCAAAAGTAGTGCAAGAGAAATTTCTGGCAATGTCTGTCGAAAATCACCAGACAGTACAAGGACAGCATCACCGAATATTTTTTGTTCCCACTTAAATCTTGCAAAGTTCTGTGAAAAGCATCGAGTGAATGTTTATGGGATATGGTATACTCATCTGATTATGATTGAACTCCTTTGCAATACCGTAGCCAATACGCTTTTTTTTTCAATGGTACACGTTGCACCAGATTTCTTACTTGAATGTCTAATTTCAGTTTGAATGCGGAATGTACAGTTTGTCCACCATCAAACAAAGTGACAACAATAGCTGAAAATGCAATGGCCAATGCAATTTCCTACTGCAATCGTATTTTTGCAAGGCTGTGCCTGCAAGTTTAGTTGCTATAGGAAATGAAAATCCGGACGCGGGACTTGATCACAAAGCCATTCTACCTCATTCCGGTAATATGCAGCTATGTTAAGGAACTTTCTGACATCCGAATCCAGATTCTCGTTCCCCTCCCCGAGATGCACCCGGTGACCCCTTTCGGTGCACCTGCCCCTGCAAGTTCAGTCTTTGAAGGGGGCATTACGGGCATCCGTCATTATCCGGCAAAATTACGGGAACTTCTAAAATTTGATTTCAGTTTTTTGTACTCCACCCACAAAAGCACCATACAATCACTTTTCACACCAGAAGAATTTTAAGGTAAGCCCCTGCCATGGTTCGCGTAAAATACGGGTCAGGCATTGTTTCACATTGTGATCGTCTGGCATTGATTGACTTAGTTATGGTCTTTTCTTAAATTGGATGGGAATATTCGCGTATCAATGGTCCCGATCAGGATTCACTTTTTGCTTCCCTACGTCTGCAAGTTAGGCCGGTGCCACTGTCCACGAATATTATGGTCGTCTGGAATTATCCAGCAAAGTTATCAGAACTCCTAAACTTCACAACATGCATCGTCCAATAGCTTTTACAACTTTACCACAGGCATTTCGAGGAATCGGGTTGTGTTCTGAGAACATGGGTTTCCTTAGTTGCGTGCGTAACTGTTCGGAAACTGCTGAATAATCAGCTCCTGAATCAACCAAAGCATTAACGATATGCCCATTGGCAGTGACGGATACAAAATTTTTGACTAGTTTAGCGGCCATGTATACTGGAGGGTTTTCGTTTATTGAGGCCTTACCTCCCACGCAGGTTGCAAGTCTTAGTTTTCCTCATTGGTCCTAACAGGTGAGCGATGAGATGGAGATCTTGATTGGCGGCGTTGTGGATTGCGTCTAGGGTACGGCGAATTACTTCAATAACGCTGGTAGTTAGCTTCAGAATCGTGGCCATAATCAGAAACAGAGTCAGAATCTCAGCGTTGGTACTGGTCTGATTGCCTTTTTTTTGTCTTGCCGCGCTAAAAACACGCCATCTATTACGGCAATATCTAGTCACGTGACCCGGTCTTCCATAATGGAAGTAAATTGGTACGTTATCTGAAGTACGCCAAAGGTCAGTCTTCCTTCCGGTATCTTGTTGAGTTGGTCTATTTTCTTGTCGAGGTCTTGACCTTGGTCTCCAGGAACTTTCGTCAGTCCTTTTAGTTCTGTAAGGAGAAGGTGCAGGTTTTTCTCGAGTGAGTGGGGTCAAATTGCTTCGAACTTCTTCTCGGATAATGGATTCTAAATCGCTTGGCCAGTCGTTTATGCATGTTACAATCCGTGAGAGAACTCTTTCTCGATTTCTTCTTTAACAATACTTCGAATTAGATCGCTTAGATCTTCTTCATTTGCCGTTGATATGGGTGTGTGTATATATATATAACATTAGGTTGCCTCTCTCATATCGTAGCAGTACAACTCGTTTCTTTCTCGTGGCATCCACTTCATGGCAACACGTAAAAAATTTATCTACTGTGCTAACTTCGCTGTTTATCAGTACCTGGTAGAGATCTTCAGCCACCTCTTTAATGAGATGCGATATCTTTTGATCTTCTGGCATATTGATACCCCCCTTTTTTTCAATATATCCGACAATATTAAAAAAAAAGAAGCTGAATTGAAATACGTCCTGAAAGAAGTAAAGGTTCTTACTCTAAATTTCAAAAGTGACTAAGATAACCACCGTATTTTACTTCGGTCAGAAAGGTTATCCAACATCATCCAATCAGATGACCTAAAAAAATCACCGAAAGTTGGGACCTTCCTCACACATCCCCCCTACGGCTTCTTCTCTTTTCTGTTTTAGTACATAGCAATAAAAGTTTCCTATTTCTCTCCTTTTTGTGGTTTGTACTTTTCTTTCCTAAAGACTTCAAACCAACAAGTATTTTCTGGTTCCTTCTGAAGTGGAATTCCCATGAGATATTATACGTTGTGGGGTGGATGACCTCAGTATTTTGCTCTTCCAAGCTATAACCTCTCATTATCAGGATTTTGAGTGACTGTGATGTTATGACTCTTGCCATTGGCGTAGCTAGTTCTGAGGGGACCCTGTATCAAAATTCCTCCGGGAGTTCTTTTTACATATGAGGACTCTGTTAGTTGAGCTGTTGTTACATAAGTTGGGGCCCCTGTAGTTTGGGGAGCCCCGTATCATTGATACAGCTGATCGGCGGTAGCTACGCCCCTGACTCTTGACCTTTGTTAAATAATAGTACTTAAAAAGTAAAAAAAATACTTTAAGGCGACTAATAGAAATAAAAATTTAAAATTAAAAGAATACATTAAGTGCTTGAAAAACAACATGTGATACTAACATCATGACATGAGGAGATAATGCCTTTGGAAGGACGCTAAACGGTTTTGTAGCTAACAAAAATGCAATTAAAAGAGGAATTTATCATATAGTGATTATACTGAGTAACAGATTGTTTAAAACTATAATTTATGGTAAAACAGCTTTGTAATAATTAGATTGATTTAAGTTTTCTAGTAGATTGATTCAATATCCCCCCAAAAAAAAAAAAAAGGTAAACAGCTCCTGATTATGAGATTTTCTGAGCAAATAAATAATGGAAAAAATGAAAAATGTAAACATTTTTAAAATTTGAAAATCGAGCAATTCGATTCACAATTGCGAGATTAAAAAGCAAACATTATTAATTATTACAGTTATATTTTTCTTTCGTAAGTTTAATAAAATTAAAAATTATGTATATTTGCGTTTTAAAAAAATAAAACACCGTTTAAATATTCAGAAAATTAAGTTTTAATTTTTATAAAAACTAGTGTTTTTACATAAAAGTTTATTCAGCAGAATATCTTTTTGTGAATGTTTTATTTTCTAATTTAAAAATAAAAATAAACTAGTAAGAAAAATCAATATTTTAACTAAAGTAATAAAAGGAAAAACTTCAATGAGCAGCAAATATATGTTCATATGGTAATGCCCCACATATTTCTTTTCATATAAAAAAGTTAAACAAAAATTTTATTACTTAAAAATTTTGTCCCATATTTAACTAAAATGGATATAGTTTGAATTAACTTTAATTCTCGAAATTCAATATGTGTAAAATGTATTGCGAAAGAAATCCCAGCATCTATATTATATTAAAAATTTAGTCAAGAGCTTGGCCCCCTAGGTTATTGAAAACGTTCAATGATAGAAATGCGAGACAGTAATTTTTAATAGAAAAAAAGGCAAACTTAGATAGAGACTTTAAAATCGCGATACTGCCATACTTATTGGAATCTAAGCCGCACTTTTTTTCCCGATGTTTATGCTACTAAAAATCGGGTGCAGCTTAGAATCAAAGACGGAAAATTAATCGCAGGGGAAAATTGAACAAGATACTGTCGGATAGATAAAATACAGGCTCTCGTTTATTTTTAAAAGTTACATATATATATATATATAAGACACCTCTCCTAACTACCACACCAACGGTGGATCGTTTGAGCTCTCAACAGATTTAACGTGCATCGCTACCCTACACGGCGGGTTTTCAGCGGTACTAGACCTGAACTCATGACACGCCAGTCACGGGTCCGTTACGTTGACCACTAGGCTACCGCGGACACTTTTTACTTTGTAAATATATCATATATCAATAACATATTTTACTCTATTTTTAATTTTTTTTCTCACAAAAATGTGCTTAGAATTTGGGTGCGGCTTAGAAATTGAGCATAGTTAATTGAAAAAATAAGTTTCTGCTAATTAAATTAGAAAACAAGATTTGGTTAGTAATGGCTCCAATGTTTTATGGTAAAGTCTTATACGTCAAATATAAAATCTATTCGATGGAAAAAAAATTCTTATTTAGTTAAAAGAAAATAATAATAATAATAGTAATTGTGTAATACAATAATTAAATTAAAATTTTAATTCATAACTTTTGGTCAAGTATAAAATAAGTATACTTTCAATTCTGCTTTCAGTCGCTTCACAGAATTTAAATATTTTTATAGACATTTATACAATAACAAATAAAAGAAAAAATCTAAGCAGCATAATTATAAATTATGTATATAAATGAATTTTTTAAAGCACATATGCAGAAAGTATGTAAAGCATTCCTAAATAGGAAAGTACATTCGATTTGAGATGTTAAGACTACGCACTACCCTTTTTCAAAAAAAAATTTGGGGAGACAGTTACAGTAAAAATAATTGATGTTTTATATTTAGATTATATTATTAAGCAGATTCTGTAAGCAAAAAGTCAGTTTGACCAGCCATTATTTTCCAATTTTAAAAAATTAAGAATTTTTGAAGTTTTTTCAAACTCTTATAAAATACTTAATTTTTAAAATTTTTTAGTAACTTTAAGTTATTTATGATTCTTAGATTATTAAAAACAATATTTAGTATGGATTTGAAAATTATTCCCTTGTTGATTTTTAATAATTATTTTTCTAGAAAAACCTGGAAAAAACACGAAAATATTTAAAATATCACCTTTAGTATTTTTTAGAAAAATAACTAGAGTTCTCAGCCCTAAATCCATACTAACTTTTATAGAACATACATTTGGGAGTATATACAAAAAAAAATTCAAGCCTCTATCTTGAACAGGAAAAAAAGCCTTATTGATTAGAAAACACTTATACCTTCAAAATTAAAAGTCTGAGAAAAACGCATTTAAAGTTTGTAAAGTCATAAAACAAAAACTTATAATGCCCGTAAAACTGTAATTTTTTAATATGTTATTTTTCAATGTATGTTTTACATTAAAACACTATTTTTATTAAATATGACTGAAAATTATATTTTTAATTCAAAATATATTTTTGCATAATATTGATAGCATTTGTTAAGACGTCAATTTATTCAACTTTATCTTAACCTAATATTTCACAAAAGTTTTGAAACACGAAGCGTTTATGTACAAAATAATAATGATACTAATTTAAGCTAAAAATAGTCAGGTTTGCTCATAAAATTTAATTTTTTTAGTTTTAAATTGGGGTAGTTTTTTTTTTTTAGGAAATTTTTTAGCTCTCTTGTCGTACGACTTTGAAATACTAAAATATAGTATTACAATATGTTTAGTATAATGTAGTTTGGTACATCAAGGAAATATTCGGTTATATCTGCAGGATTTGAATTCAGAATACTTGTATTCGGAAGTCTAATTGCAGAATCAGCTGAGGACTGATTTTTAGATACATCATTTTCAGTAGTATTTCATCTCTTCGAAATATTGTTTCTCACAGAAACCCAGAACGCATTTGCCATGGCATTTTCTTTACAGGAAAAAATTAATGATAAAGCTTTTAAGTTATATAAACTACTTTTAAAGCAAAAATTGGCCATAAAATTACTCTTTATTAATTAATTATGAGAACTCAAAAAACTCAAAACATAATCAAGCAGAAATGATTTTAGTAATGAAAATTGGAATTAATAACCATTTCAAACTAAAAGCTCAAAAATATTTTTAATTAATTCAACTTAAGTGTGAAAAAAGGCTTTAAAAGGAAACCGAAACCAAAACAATAGCTCATAAACTTCAAATATCTTAAAAACTAATTTGCTTACAGATCTGAAATTTCGTGTCAAGCATCTCAATGATATAGGCCATCAAAACATGCACAAAAAAAAAATCGGTAAAAATGAAATTTTTAGGGTACTGTGTAGTCTTAAATTTCTGTACATCATAAATCTTTTCCACTGTCCACTATTTGTCACAATTTGCAAGTTACCATAATTTCAGTTTGCGAGTATATTTCAGAAAGATATCGCCAAAAATAAGTATTCGAAAACATGAATAAATTCGCCTTTGAAACCGTGGTGGCGTCATCTGTTTGAGACAGTCCGAACTACGCCAAAAAAATTCAGAATGAACTTAAAATTTAAACAAAGTTAATTAACAAAAGCATAAAACCTAATTCTGGCTACACCAGTCAAAAGAGGGAAGCGTGCTTTCTTATATACTATTTAATACTACTCGAAAAAATAATTTTTTTTGTGTTAAAATGTGTTTCACGTTTTCACCTCCTATACTTTAACATAGAAAATTCAAATTTCATTTTGCAATAATGCTGAAAACTGCGTATTTTTTTGAAAAATCGAAATTCAAAGAACACTATCCTTTAAACAATTATTTTCTTTATAACTAAAATTTTTTATTATTATTGAAACTTTTTCCTGCCCATAAATGTGCTTCCCGTTTGATCCCTATTCTGTAATATTGACCGAAAACAGCCTTAAACCACACCTTACTAACTCCCATAGGAAAACCCAGATTTTTTTTGGGGGGGGGAGATATGGATGCAGGTATCTGTGGAGAGGATAAAAATGCCAAACTCCTCAACAAATGTATGAAAAAGAAAATTAATTGCAAAAAAAGAGCGATAGAAAGAAAAAAAGGGACTCATCCATGGCGACTTCCAAGAAAATTTATTATTAATTATATAATTCATTTTTATGTAAGCTTCTATCAAAATTATTGCAACAGAAAAGAAAATTTACATGGCATGTACTTACCTTTACAGCTGTAGTGACTCAAGTCACGCCCAACCCGCACAATCGTGCGGGTAACGAAATTCCGAGCCCTAGAAGCCACATTAATAGAGTATAAATATATTTTCTATTTTACAATTATTTAAACATTGATACAAAAAGTTGTATCCAAGCAATTAGAAATATATCGATTATTGCCTTTTTACGACTAATAAAAAGAAGACGTGTTTTCGTTGTATTTGAAAACAAAGCTAGATTTGCCAGCTGAAAGTATAACATGGACCACAACCATCGTTTGTTGATAAAAAGTAACACTTTGCACTTTCTGCAGACTGGCTCAATCGTTAGATCCAAGATTTTCTTACATACGACTATCCCAGAAGCAAAAACGCATAAGAATATCTAACCCGCACGATCGTGCGGGTTGAAGGCTGTTTTCGGTCAATGTTAAAGGATAGGGATGAAACGGCAAAGACATTTGTAGGCAGGAAAAGCTCCAATAATAATAAAAAATTTTATGGATATAAAGAAAATAATTGTTTAAAGGATAGTGTTTTTTGAATTTTGATTTTTTGGAAAATTTCAGTTTTCAGCATTTTTGCAAAATGAAATTTGACTTTTCTATGTTAAAGTATAGGAGGTGGAAACGCAAAAGACATTTTAACAGAAAAAAAATTTTTTTTTTTTAGAGTAGAATTAAATAGTATATAAGAAAGCAAGCTTCTCTCTTTGGACTAGTGTAGCTAGAATTAAGTTTTATGTTTTTCTTAATTAACTTTTTTTAAATTTTAAGTTCATTCTGAATTATTTTTGGCGTAGTTAGGACTATCTCAAAACAGATGGCACCACCATCGTTTGAAAAACGAATTTATTCTTGGCTACGAATACTTATTTTTGTGTGTGGCGATATCTTTCTGAAATATAGTCGCCAGCTGAAATTATGGTAACTTGCAAATTGTGACAAATAGTGGACAATGGAAAAGAGGTTTATGATGTACAGAAATTTAACATCTCAAATCTGACGAACTTTCCGATTTAGGAAAGTTTTAAATATTTTCTGCATGTGTGCTTTAAAAAAAATCGTTTATAATTATACTGCTTAGATTTTTTTTTCTGTCTCTCATGAAGGAATGTCTGTAAGAATATTTAAATTCTGCGAAATGACTTAACGAAGAATGAAAGTATACTTACTTTATACTTGATCGAAAGTTGTGAATTAACTCTAAAGAACACAAATTACTACTCCTTACTCACAAATTAAAATTTTAATCTAATTATTGTAATGCAATTATTATTATATTATTATTTTCTTTTTAACTAACAAAAAAATTTTTTTCCCATCGATTTTATATTTGACGTAAAACTTTACCATAAACCATTGGAACAATTATTAACACAAAATATTGTTTTCTAATTTAATTAACAGAAACTTATTTTTTCAATTAATTATGTTCAGATTCTAAGCCACACCCCAAATTCTCAGCACATTTTTGTGAAAAAAATAGTGTAAAATATATTATCGATATATGATATATTTACGGAATGAAAAGTGGCTGCGATACCCTAGTGGTCAGGGTAACGTACTCGTGGCTGATGAGTTCGAGCCTGTACCGCTGAAGTTCTGTAGGGGCGCGATGAACGTTAAATCTGAGAGCTCAAACGTCCTCTCATTGGTGTGGTAGTTAGGAGATGGGATGGCAAGCTCAGGTGTCGTCCTCGTCACTTGACTATGGTTCAAAGTTACGAGGTCCGTCACCAAAAGCCCTCGTGTAGCTGATCAATATGACGTTTATATTCAATCACTAACTAAACGAAATAAAAAAAATAATAAAGGTGAATTAATAAAAAGTGAATAATTAATTTACTTTACCAGCATTAAAAACTTTTTTCAGTCTTCGAATCTAAGCTGCACCAGAATTTTTGTAGCCTAAGCATCAGGAAAAAAGTGCGGCTTAGATTCGAATAAATATGGCAATATCGCGATTTTAAAGTCTCTCTATCTTTAAATTTTTGCCTTTTTTTCTATTAAAAAATACTGTCTGGCATTTTCTGTCATTGAACATTTTCAATAACTTGTGATCAAGTTCTTGACTAAATTTTTAACATAATAGAAGTTGGGATTTTTCTTTGCGTATTACATTTTACACATGTAAAATTTAGAATTAATGTTAATTCAAATTTATCCATTTTAGTTAAATATATGATAACATTTTTAAGTAGTAAAATTTTATTATGAATTCTTTATGGAAAAAGAAATATGTTGGGCATTACGATATGAACATATTTTTATTGCTCATTAGAGTTTTTATTTTATTACTATAATTAAAATATTGATTTTTATTACTAGTTCATTTTTGAATTAGAAAGTAAAGCATTCAGAAAAATATATATCTGCTGAATAAACTTTTAAAAACACGAATTTTTAAAAAATTGAAACTTAATTTTCTAAATAATTAAACGGTGTTTTCATTTTTTAAACCCAAATATTCATAATTTTTAATTTTGGAAGACTTTTAAAATGAATGATTTATTTTATAAACGAAGGAAAAATATAACTGTTATAATTAATAATGTTTGCTTTTTTTTATCTCGTAATTGTGAATCAAATTGCTCGATTTTCAAATGTTAAAAAGTTTTACATTTCTTATTTTTTCTATTCATTTTCTCAGGAAATATCATAATCAGTTAAGAGCAATTTATACCTTTTTTTCGGGGGAGGGAGATATTGAATCTATCCACTAGAAAACTTAAGTCAATCTAATTATTACAAAGCTATTTTACCATAAATTATTGTTTAAAAACAATCTGTTACTCAGTATAATCACTATATGATAAATTACTTTGTTTAATTGCCGTTTTGTTAGCCACAATACCGTTTAGCGTCCTTTCAAAGGCATCTCGTCATGTCATGAGGTCAATATCTCATGGTATTTTTCAAGCACGTAATGCATTCTTTTAATTTTAAATTTTTTATTTCTATTACTGTCCTTAAATTTTTTTTTACTTTTAAGTACTATTATTTAAAAAAATGTAAGAGTCATAACACTCGAAATCCTAATGACGAGAGGTTATAGCTCGGAAGAGCTAAGTACTCTGGTCATCCACCCCACGATGTATAATATCTCATGGGAATTTCACTTCAGAGGGGACCGGAAAACACTTGTTGGTCCGAAGTCTTTAGGAAAGAAAAGTACAAAAAAAGCAATAAAAGTTTCCAATTTCTTTCCTATGTACTAAAACAGAAAGAGAGGAAGAAACCGTAGGGGATGTGTGAGAAGGTTCCCAACTTTCGGTGACCGAATTCTGACCGAAGTAAAATACGTGGCTCTCTTAGTCACTTTTGAAATTTCGAATACGAACCTTTACTTCTTACAGGACTTATTTCAATTTAGCTTCTTTTTCTTTTAATATTTCTAAAAATGCCTTTGAAAAAATCAGAGTTATAAATCTCGTAAACATCCTAGTTTTAATCGGGCTTCAAAAGCTCAACGTTTACGACGGATAGAAGAAAAAAAAAGTAAAGTGGGAAGAAACGCTAATATAATTCGTAATAATTCCAGAAATTTAGAGCACTTTACTTACAGATATTAAATATCTGACTAATGAACGATATTCAACGAATGATTATCTGTAACGTTTTTAATTTTCTAGGTTAGCATATAATGACAGTTCATTCGAAAATAACACGATTGCTCCCATCAACGAACCAGATTTATTTGCAAGGTAAAATTGAATCATATTTCCACTAATTAAAATACACCCCACTCCAATACACTGGAACCCCAATCTCCCAAAATTTCCTCCAACAGCAACATATAGTATCATCTACTTCAAACATCTGCTTTGAGGTTCAGCCTTCTACATAGCGGATCTTCAGCAGGGACACCAGAATTGAAACCGACGATGCAACACCACGTCGATCACGAGTTCGTAACCATGAACTCTTGCCTACTGTGACCTCCTATATCTTCTCGAACAGGATACCGTAAAAACTGTCCGTGATATATATTTTTATAATTAAGTATATTACTTAGCCATTTATTTGGATTCCTACATAGAATGAAACTATTATTTTGTTACCAAATATGCCCAAAAATTAAACAAATAATGCAATTTTCTTTGATTTAAATATAATGTTAACTTCCAAATTGAAAAATTGTTATTGACATATATATTCATTAAATAAACATAAATTTCTTAGAAAAAATAAAAGCAATGTTTATATATTATATGCTTGATTAATTGTGCTTGATAATTAATTGCCAGCCTATTTTCTCTCCCTTATAATGATATTTTAATCATTCTCTAAAGTTACAAAAGTAATTTTAATTTCAAAATATCTTTCTTTCTTCCTTTTTTTTTTTTTTTTTTTTTTTTTTTTTTTTTTTTAACATTAAATAATTTTTTAATTCTTATTTTCATTTACGTACCATTTCTTATAAAAATATTTTTTGAATTTGAAAAATATTTTACAAACATATGTAAAATAATGGTCAAAACCATAATTAACCAGTTTTTAATGAAATAGCTGCATACTATCTTAGAAAAATATCAAAATTGATAACCTTTAACTTTTTAACATTTAAAACTTTTTTAAAAAAAACTCTATTCAAAATTGTTTCCCTTAAACCTTTAATAATGTAATACAGGTGTAAGTGTATACCTAATTGGAAATTTCTGAAACATTTTTTTTTGTTTTGTACATAAGAACTTTATTTTGTAATACTTTTAGAAACATTTATTATTCCATTATAAAAGAATATTAAATCGTTTTTATTTATATGTAGTGCCTACTAGATTGTGAATATTCCATTGTTTACTGTACCGGGACCAACAAAACAAATTTATTCACGTTAATACATTGTTTTTGCACAACTAAATCGTTTTGTAATGGAAAATGAACTTTTTTTTATTTGTGGATAAAAACACCTATAATCAAGGAGAGCGAACAACTTATTGACATTTTAAAAGACATTTGACGGTAAAATCTATATTAAAACAAGAACAGCTCCTAAAATTTAGATTGCAAAATACATAGGATTTTTTCCATAGTTAGAAACGAATAAAGCATACATAACAAATTATCAGAATCCATGAGTCGAAAAAGTAAGAAAGCCGTTTTAGATCTCTCTCATGGTCAAGATTCAACACTATTTTACTCCCCCCCCCCCAAAAGAACAAGTATTTCGTTTCACAGTCGTAAAGACTGTGGCCCTCTTCCCCTGCAGAGAAAGGGAGGATTCTATTGAAGGAAGTGCGCCACACACACACACAGAAATTTTTTTTTTTTTTTTTTTTTGCCTTTTTCGAAATCAACCAAAAGCGGAGAGCAGAGTGCACGCGACCTTCTCTTTTCAAACAATCAAATCTCACCAGCAATGCCATCCAATAATTCACAAAATAGCTGTAAATTTATGTTTCGAGATATCTTTCCGATTTTTTCGAAATTTCGCAATTGTCCATAATTCTGGAGATCTTCGTATAATAAGGACCATTATAAATTTATCATCTTCCATCCTCTCAAAAATTGACACATTTGTTGAGTAATTCAGAGTACCACTGAGAATTGTACCTCTCCTGAAATAGGTTGCCAACCCCTGTTCTATTGTATAAAAGTAAAATTGTATCATACTGTTTGTTCATTAAAACGTGAAATTTAATTTTTCATTGTTTTAAATCCACCTATTCTTCCTTTAAAAATCATTTGTTCAGGAAAAATTAAACAGTTTCGTTCTGTACATCATTTATCTAGAGAATTGATCGACAAACTGTGTTCCACGAGTCCCAATAAAAAAAAATGGGAAAGAAAAATTACAAATATGTATGCAAAATGGATTTATGTTCTCATGAAATTCGTTTAGCCACAATTATCTAAAGATGATATCATAGACTAAATTTAAAAATTTTATTTATACATAATTTGAAAAACTTTTTTAACTTTTATTGTAATATAATAAATGAATTTTAAAACTTTATTTTATGCAGTAGATTGTGAATATACTATTGTTTGCTATCCCGAGTTCCACGAAGTAATTTTATACTAGTTAGTACAATATTTTGAAACCTTTTACATTTGTGGGGGAAAAAACACCTATAATGAAGAAGATAAAAAAATTTATTGACATATGAACATATTCGATGCTAAAATTTAAATTTAAGCTAGAAGACCTATATCTTAGGTTACCAATTCATGCCATATAAGCAGAATTTCTCACACAGCTATGAATATTTTCATGCCATTCACAAAAATGTATTTAGAAAGTGAAAAATATTTTTAACGCGATAGGCAACAAAAACAAAATACAAAATCGAATTGAACATGGAATATGAAATGCTACTGCAGATAATTTCAAAAAGCTTATACGTCGATAGTTTGTGTAAAAAATTGTGAACACATATCTCAGTTACTAAGTATAATGCATGCGTAGGTGACATTTGGATCACAAATTTATATTATCAATGAGTAAATAACATTAAAATTACATCATAAAATTTTTAATAAAAATATAATATTTTTTTTTAAAATTGTCTTTACATATAATATCAAAAAATATGTTTATCTATATACTTTAAATATTATTTTAAGATATATTCCTTTCAGCGAGGAAGGGGTTTCCTCGAAAACATGTTACAGTTCTAGGGGTTCCAAGAGTTGAAAAAGTTTGACGATTGAACAATGTCCAGAAATGAGAAGTTTTCATGGTCAAGATTCACTCTGCTGCTTTAACCCCTCCCCCGAAAAAAAAAAAAAAGAGCTAACATTTATTTTACCAGTTTTACGACTGTCACCCTCCCTTAGCCCCCGCGTGTTCCCTTTCGCTGAAGGGGAGAATTTCATTGAAAAGGTTACCCGAGAGAAAATATTTTTTGAAATTTATTGCCCATCTTGGGAGTCTTGAGACAAATATTTTGTGCCAAAAAAACAAAATTTCGCAATAGCCAACGCCATCTAGATGTCATGTAAGGTGTTAAGCTGGCCTGCCCCATCACCTTAAAGGGTTATTCAAATTAGAATTAGAATTGCTATATTATGACTGTTATCGTTCGCTTAAACCAGTGGTCTTCAAACTATTTAGAACCTAGAACTAGATAATGTTTTCGTGGAACCCCATTCCATTCACATACTTCAAAGAATATATATCAAAATAAATTTAAAGTAGATCAACACATGTTATAGGTACTTTATGTAAAGGAAATTAAAAAGTATTGCATTTATTATTAAATTCTATAATCTTAATTTTTTAATATAATTTACTCATTAATAATATTCACTTGCGATTCAAGTGTCACCTATACACAAACTGTCGAAGTCTAGGTCAATTAAGATTAAATGTAAATCGCATTACATATTCTAAGTTTAAATTTTTTTTTATACTTTGTTTTTGTAACCACTTACGTTGAGAAATATATTTCACTTAAAAACAATGTTCTGTATGGTATTAAAATATTTATAGCCGAGTAAGAAATCTAGTGTATTTTGCATGAATTTACAACCTATAATTTAAGCGCTGTCCTTGCTTAAATTTAGATTTTAACATCGAATCTTTGATAAATTGTTTCCTCTCCGTCAATATAGGTGTTTTTTCCACAAACGCAAAAAGGTGCATTTTCCAATTAAAAAACTATTTAGTTTTGAAAGACATTGTGCTAACTAACGAGTATAAAATTATCTCGTGGAACCCGATGTAGTAAACCAGGGGTGTCCAACCCAAATGACCTTGCGGGCCACTTCGCAAAAACATTTTAGTCTCGCGAGCCGCACATAAAAATATATACCTTTATATCAGATTTGGAAGAAAAAAAACATTTATTTGAGTGAAATTTTAAAACAGAATGAATTATTACTATTGTTTTCATTATTTTTCATGTATACAGACAGTAGATAATATAATAATGTTTATATAATACAATAATGAAATGATCAAATAATGTTTAAAATACTACATTTTTTTGCCATTTTCTTGAAAATTACGATGTTCCTTCAGAATTGATCTTTCGTTACTCATTGTTGAAATTTGTTTGTGTGCTGTCTTTCGCAAACTATTAAGTATAAATTGCCCTTTACCTTAACTGTCCAGAATATTTCTTTTTAAACTTTATAAAACATCTCTAACTGCCTCTTGTTTTTTGGGTACTCCAACAAAAAAGAAGCAGAATTGAAAGTCGCACACACAAAGAATCATACACCATCCATAGTAAAGGATATGCATAAAATACAATTCGGAATTTATTAAAAAAGTAATTTATTATAGTAAAATCACACAAATGTAACTGTTTAGTAAAATATAACTCTATTTTAAAACAAGAATAGGTAATAAGAAAATACATTGCAGATTTATATATATGTATAAATTTCCCCTCAATTAAATTTCAAAATGAAAAAACTTTGAAAAACTGATATTTAAATTTTTTTAAAACGAGTCGGTGAGCTGCATCTTACGTATTGGCGGGCAGCGTGTTGGACAGCCCTGTAGTAAATTATTGAATATTCACAATCTAGTCGGAAGTATATATGCAAAGATAAAACGTTTTAATATTCTTTTATTATATTATAATGACAGTTTTAAAAGGGTAGCCAAATAAAGTTATATATAAATAAAATTTTCTATTTTGATGAATAGAATGAACTTTAAGTATTTGTAATTATACAAACTTCACAGAGAACATGAATCCGTTTTGAATACATATTTATTTCTTCTCGATTTTTTTTTGTGACTTGTGGAACCCAAGGGTTCCGTGTAACACAGTTTGAAGATCACTGGCTTAAACTTACAAACTGTACTATCTTCCTTTTAGAAACTTTATCTTTCACAACATTTTAAAAAAGAGAAGATGAAAAACAAAAACAAGATTCAAATGTAGGAAAATGGTAATACAAATACAAGAAATAACTGATGATACTACCACACAAAAACACAAGTAGAATATATTCGAATTATATATATATATATGTATATGTAAGGATAATTAAAAATTAAATTCCCTATCTAGCACTTGACTCATCTTTCTGTTCCCATCTTCAAGTATCAAACTAATCACCCATTTATTTCTTCCGAACATATGGCCTAGCCCCAATAAACATGTCTAATTCCAGATCGTTAGATTTAATAGTCAACATATGTCAGCATTAACTTGCAAGCACCCTTTTCAAAGCAGCGATACTTACCATGTGTTTTTCAAGTGTTATCCACTTGAAACCACCACCATGGCGTGCTTTTTCCTCTCTGCTCTGGGTAAGAACAGATGTACCAATGAAAGAATAAAGGTCGTTTTTTCACTTTTCTAACTTTAATCTGATTCTGTCTTAAAAATCATGACATATATATATATATATATATATATATATATATATATATATATATATATATATTATAATTGGTTTGGATCTTTTCGTAAGTATACTGTCGACAGAAATCATTTTTTGATGCAGGTTTTTATGAATATATTAAAGTTAAGAAAATAAATTTTCATCAAAATGCTGAATGATAAATTAAAATTCTTAAAAGCGTGAAGCCTGAAAACAATACTGAAAAAAATTAATCTGAATGAATATAACAAAGATAATTCCGAAACACTTAATAATTATCATTCTTTTTTAGTATAACTCACTTTCATTAAAAGATCAAAAGGAGTTTCTAAAAATAAAAATGATTGATAATGCATCTCTGATGCAATATTTGTTAGCTATATTCGGAGCAGTTTTGTTAATAATTATCATTCTGTTAATATAGTTCACTTTACACAAAAAGATGAAATTCTGTTTCTAAAGATAAAGGTGACTTAATTTTTAAAAATTCCCAAATATACGATTCTGAATCTTCTTATTTTTTTAGTTAAGTAAAGAGTTATTCTTCAGTTGAAAATAAATGTGTTTGAATTTCAGGAAATCGAAATTGTGTTTTGTAGGAGTTTCAGATGTAATTTTTACTCTCCTTGTGAAGAAAAACTGAGATGTGTGTGGAGGTATATATATATATTCATTGGTATAGATAACACCACATCTCGATGATAGCAAAGCTATCTCTTTGGTGATAGTCGGTAATTACCGTCGAACCTCTATATTGCGAATTTTTATATGTAGCCAACTTTTTCCTGGAACCTTGAACATTGCACGATTTTCTTCGTAAAATAACCTCTCTGTAGCGAAGTGTATTTTCTATATAACGAACATTTTCCTTTAGTGACTCAATTTTTGTTCTCCCTTTTTTTTTTAAAGTATTTCTGAAAAAATTTCTAGTTATTCTCTCTTTAACACATTTATTGGTGGTCATAAATCTTGAACTAGTTTTATTACGAGGGTTGGGGCATAAATACATGGCAACTATTATTTTTTCTTGTATATATGTGAATGTATCACAAACATTTTTGTGTCGTGTGGAAGTTTTGCAGACAGAGTGTGTGTACAAAAGAACAGATGGCTCCATGTTAGCTGATAGTAGCGCAGCGAGAGCTGTGAAGTCAATCAGTTGGTGAGTGTCGTGTGATGGAAGTAACCCGTGTTGAGCAGCGTTCTTACATCAAAATAGCCGTTCTCCGAGGGAAAAATGCAATGGAATATCGCAGTGAATTAGTGGAAGTCCTTGGAGAAATAATGCCTTACCCTACCGTACAGTAGCACGGTCGGTGTACTGTGTTGTCATTCTTTTACACCGTGAAGACCATATTGCCCTGTATACTACCGTAATAAATTAGTGTGTTATGATATTTCAGTGCTATTCATTATCCACACATGTAATTAACACCTTGTCCTTTCGTCTGTATATGTCACATTTTCCAACCGGACTGGTATCTTCAAGAAAGAAAAAAAAAAGAAAAGAAAAACAGTTGCCATGACTTTTGCCCCAAACCTCGTAGATCCTAACTCACCGAGAGCAATAGAGTTCTGGACGTTGCATCCAAGAAGTGCAATCCTTAACCCCCATTGTCCAGTTCAATAGAAATATCTTCGATATCCTATTTCACTTTCAGTGGAGTTCTCCCGTGTCCCCGTGTTCTTATTATAAAATAATGTATGTGTAATATTACTCGTATACTTTAAATCAGTGCTCCGCAATCTTCTTATCGTTGCGGACCGGTCAACGTTTGATAATTTTACCGCGGCCTGCTGAGGGTGGGACACGTTGATTGTTTATATTTTAGATTTATTGATTTAACAATTTTAATTGAGTTACATTTAAATATGCCTTCAGAATAAAATATAGTTGCACCAAAAATGAATAAAAGTGATTTAACGTGGAATATAAACTGATTTCTGTGGAAAGTTGCGCAAATCCGAGAGAAATGCACCACTTTAAATGAAATGGCAATAGTTTAATATTCTTTAGGCGGCCCGGCACCATTTGATCCCTGGACCGGGGGTTGCGGATCACTATTTTAAATAATAAAATGTCCTTGAGCGGTAATTCGAGAACTCTGCTTTGATTTTATATGTTGTCCGCGATGTGGGTTGTGGAAGAATTGAGAAATAAAATTAAGATCCTTAATAAGTTTCTTAATACTTATTAATTCATTTGAAAAACACTGAACCACCAAAAGTCCTTTAACAGCTTTTTTTTTTTAATTTAAGATGTTTTATTTTGTAGGAAAATATCTAAAAGTGTAGTGAAGTGAAGATTTTGAGTATTTTAACATTCCTTCAAAGCGTAATTTTTTTCATTCCGGTTTTCGATCCGGTTCAACTAAAATAAAATGTAACAGTTCCGGTCTTCATTCCACCAACAATAACGGTTTTCGGTTGAGTTCTAAACGAATAATTTTATTTTAATGTATATTCGTATTTGTTTTTAAAATATAATTCAACCACAAACAAAAAATGTAAAATTCTATCAAAATTTAAAAGATTTTATTCTTTTTTTAATTGGTATATTATACGATGCTAATTATATAGTTGACGTTAAATTAGAAAATATTGATAAGTTGGTTACAGTAACAAAATGGCTGAAGAAATATCGAACCGAAATAAACCTATATTTTTTTCGGTTCAGTGCCGGTTTTCATTCCGACCAAAATAGCGGTTTTTACCAGTTTTCGGGGCAGTTCCGTGGTTCGAAACCCTGTTTTTTAGCTTGAGTCTAAAATAACTTTCTTATAACATAGCAAATTTGAAATCATTCACATCCATGTCCTGAATATTATGTTTAGCCTTCCAGTTTAATGTTAGATTTAGTAAAAAAAATTGAAATTGTTTCTGAATTAATTTATGCAAATCAGCTTTGTCTTCGAATGTCATTTCCATTCCTCAAAAATGCAGTAAGTTATACTACTAAATAAACTTTCGAATTCAAGAGGATTTTAAAAATATATATTATGCAATTTTAGGTTGTATGTAAATTGCTATTTCAATTAATGCAATCGATGCATGTGTCGAAATTTTCTCTTTAGAAATCTGTTTATTTTTTTATCTCGTTCGGATTCTGTGGAGCACACGTGTATTGCGTTCTTATCATTGTAAATGTAGATTATGTTTGCAGGGCCAATTATAATTTGAGTCAAGCTTTGCACCCGAGACTATTTTTTTGTTATGAAAACATTTATTTTTTCTTGTCGAATGAATATTTATTCTTTATTGTATCTTTTTAACTCAATAACTGATAGAATGAAACTGATAATCTAACGCAACATGAATTCAAGTTTCGATGGACACTTTTTATTGTTTTCTTATAACTTCACTGTGTATTCTCTCCGTTTGAAAAAGTTAAATAAAAATTTGAAAACCATTAAATGTCATTCGATGGACTTTTAAGTAACATTTCTGTATGGAGTAGTCTGCAGAGGAGTTTGGAAAATGATTTTTATATTAAAACAAAATTTATACACTTATGAGAGAGAGAGAGATGAATAATTTCTCATTCACAATATCAGTAAAATTATATGAACGTTAATAAAAGATGCTCTTATATGCTACATAAACTACTCAACTCAGTGGCGCAACAGTCCATAAGGGTCAAGACCTATACGTGACATTGGGCCCTATGGTGCAAGAGCAGATGTTCCGGTTAGATGGTCAGTCCGACGCGAATCCCTCAGTGTTAAGTTCCCAAGTAAATTTGGTACTCATTTATCGCCCCACTGAAGGGATAAAAGGCTGAGTCGATCGTGCCCAGCCTGGGGTTTGAACCTCGGACATATGGCGAGGAAGCACGAGGCACTATCACTCTGCCACTGGGTACTACACAAATCATTGCCAAATACACTTTACTAGACTAACATTTTGAAAACATTATTATGATTCTGCTTTCGTTTTTCTTAGAATAATGAGCAGATTCTACTAATATATTCGTTTTTATTCATTTTTTGACACACTATATAGTTTTACCAATACACTTCACATATGTCCCCAAACATATGCTACGACAAAAAAAAACATTTATTATGCAATGCTTTCACACACACACACACACACACACGCACACACACACACACGCACACACACAGACTATATCAGCTATCGGCAATTTAAGAAGTCTTTTTGTCTGAAATCAATTATTTTAATGAAGTAGCGCCATCTATCAGCATTCAAAGGTGAAATCTTCCAACTAGCCTTACGGTCAACATTCGAATTGAACACTGACCTATTTTTCAATGCGACTATATTAATTGATTGTCCACTGTGGTATTACCACAGTCAAAGCATTCTCAACAATGGCGTAGCTACCACCGTATCAATGATACGGGGCCCCAAAACTACAGGGGCCCCAACATGTGTAACTACAGTAGCACTAACAGGGCTTTCTTTTTTGAAAAAGGGCCCCGAAGGAGTTTTGATACGGGGTCTACTCAGAACTAGCTAAGCCAGTGATTCTCAAACCTAGTTTCCAAATCTGAATAAAGAGCACTTAAATGCTGAACGTAGATTAAAACGTCCTGACCAATTGAGAAAATTCGTGACCTCCAATATTAATAAAAAAATTTAGTAAATAAATCTTTTAAATATGGATAAAATCTGTGGTTTCCATTTGATTAAATATTTTCTTTTAAAATTAAAGTCACGATCTGGTTTATAACGAGAGCCATTATCATATGCCCCCGTTTACACTTCATGGACACCCAAATTATTTTTTTGCTTACGTAGACCTCTTGCAGCTCGTCATAAATCCCTGGGGGTTGATATAGACCACTTTGGGAATCACTGGTGTAAGGTTTCTCAGAGTCAGGAGTATAGAGCTTAGGAGTCTAGCACAATAAACATTTCAATTTATGGAAAGCTGTCTCCTGGATGTTAGTCCAAAGGAATAAGTCCTGGAACTTTCTTTTTTGTTGAATCTGTTAAGGTTTTAGACAATTCTGCATATTTTTTCACATCATCACAGTTGTAATTGAAGAGACCAAATGCACTTTTCAAAGCTGTCTTAGTTTTAGGCATTTCAATAGCACGAAATTTTTCTGAATTTGGTTGATGCCTTCCTACACCGATAAGATGACCACAATATTTTATTTGTGTTATTTCCAAGACAAATTTCTTTACATTAACGATGGATTTAAGTTCAGTCAATTTAGGCCACGCAGCATCTAAAATATCATCAAGATAAACTCTGCAGAATTCACGATGCTTACTCAAAGCAGTATTCATCACTTTCTGAAAAGAAACTGTTTCATTACGTAATCCGAATGGCATCACTTTCCATCTATAGTGGGAACGGTGAGTCTTAAATGAAGCTAGATCCTGACTTTTTTTTTGTTCTTCGGAAGGGATTTTCCAATGTCCTTTTAATACATCTAAGCAAGTGATAACATTAGCGTGTCCAATCTGATTGATTAAATCTGTTGTACTCCCCATGGGATAATCACGGCATATAATAACATAAATTCAATGTATTGTAATGTCGTGTGTAGCTATCCATCAATAAAAAAATCTTTACAGCTTAATATACAAATAAAAAGCAAAGTTTATTTGCTAACAATTTGTTAATGAAGTAATATAAATTCAGATTATATGCCAAGCCGGGGGTGTAGTTAGTTCATATTCCATTCCCAACGCCACCGGCGTTCATCGTCTATGCACTCCAATCTCCGGACTCAGCCCTTACAAGACGGGCTCCTCTCTCTCTCTCAACTCTCTCTCTCTTCTCTCTCTCTCCTTTTCCGTCTCTCCTCCTTCCGTCCGTTCTCTCCCGACTTTTCGCTCCTTCCCTCCTTCTCCTTCCCTCCTTCTCCTTCCGTCCGTTCTCTCTCCGGACTCTTTTTCCTCCTCCTTTCGTCCGTTCTCTCTCCCGGACTCTTCCGTCCTTCCTCTCTTTCCTGACCTTTTTCGTGCTCCTTCTCCTTCCGTCCGTTCTCTCTCCCGGACTCTCTTCACCCGTCTCCTTCCTTTTTTCTCCTGAAAAAAAGAACCCTTTTTAACCACCAGGGGTGTGTTCACAACACGCCCCTCGTCCCTTCTTATTGGCAGGTCACAAAAGTCTCTCTTGACCTCCCTCGTCCTATTGGCGCATAACACGCCAAAACACCCCCGAGCCGTCTGGCCCAAGGCGCCATAGTTCCTTGTCCACATCTGGACACACTTGTCCATCACGCCACCTGTTTCTAGTATCCCCTTCACAAAACCCTAGAAAAGACGACATGATTATTTTAAGATAGGCTTCGCCTATTGTCAATGAGGCGCCGGCTCTACTTTACTATTATGGCGACCCGTCTGTCTCTCTTCACTCCCTGAGTTCAGACAATAAACAATGGCCCCATGGCCACGTGCACTGGTCATTCCACAGCTGGTGGATCATAAAAATGCAGGGACAATCGATGGCGTCGAACTTGTCCTTGACCAGCTGGTGAAACCATAAAACCTATTGTGAATCGAAAGATGGGAATTCGTAACCATCGACGATGTCACAGTATAAATGCATGCTGTCGTCTTTCGTTGCTGCGCATACGACAGGATCTGTAATATTGGCCTTACCGGATTCTGTAAGGCCTAAAATCTCTAATTCCGCAATCTGCTTATCGACTTCAGGCCTTAAAGACTCAGAAATTCTGTGAATATAGATTTTTTCCCTTTTCAGCTCCATGAATTAAGCGAATTTTATGTTCTCTAACATCGGCGATTTGTACTTTACCGGAGAACAATGGTGCATGGTTATGCAAAAGTTAGAGCGATTCCACTTGCTTACTCTCTCTTAAATGACTGATGTCTATCTCAATGTTTTTGTTACTTTCAGGTACTTTCCTTGGAATAGGGTGAATTTCTCCGAATTCGACGTCATCTTTAAAACCGTCATAGTTTATTCGTATGAAGATGTCGCTCATTACCATATTGTAGTTTATAGGAATGAGGATTTACTCTATTGATTAAATCACCAGGTCCAATCCATTTGGCATACAATTTATTAGGGGAATCAGGAATTAGCAAATAAACTAAATCGCCTTTCCCGAATTCTTTTATTATCTTTCCATGGTTAAAATAATGAGCATTAGAATTTTCTTTCTTCTCAGTGGTCAATGATGCGAGATCGGCTGCTTTTTCTAAATTTATTTTTAATTCTTGCAGATAAACAGCAGCATAATTGCTGAGATTTAGTAGTAATGAATAATTAGTTATTTTATCTTTATTATAAACTTTTAAATACATACAAGAGCTTGTAATTGCTCCAAATACCCCCTCCTACAATTTTTTTAAGTAATGTTACTCGTGACAAAACAAGCAGGAGATGTTTTTTAGAGATTTATAACTTTCTATTTTCTACGGGAATGAAATTTTTAGATAGAAACAAATTTAAGGTCGTAGTTTTTGAGATATGTTATCTAAGCTTCATTAAAAGCTTGTAAGTTTTTTGATTAAGATCTATAATTTCACGTTCATTCGGCTAATATATATTTTCCCCTCTAATGGGGCTGCGTATTGGTATTTTTACTTTTGCAGACCTAGTGCATTCCCCAGGAGATGGCATCCCTTCTTAGTGCGGCACCGTATGGGTGATACCAATTGCCGCAAGTAATTTTGACGCCCAGTTTCTTCCCCAGAGGGAGGTACCTGAGCTATGCCAATGTGAAATTTGTGCTTAGGAATTTAATTTTGCCGAGAGCATCCAAGCCAAACTGACGCCCAAGGGATTTTTTTTTTCATGCCGCATAATCATACGACATAGCCGCTGTCATTCGGCTAATGCAGTTGAATATATGAAATCCTAATACAGTTCAAATGATCGGTTAATAGTTGCGATTTTTGTGCGGACTTTTAAGGTTTCGGTCATTTTGAATTCTTTGACATTATGTTAATCCTGTGAAGTTTTTAAAACCATTCTTAAATCTATCTTAGTGTATTTATACGAATGCAATAAAATGTATTCGTATAGATACAGAAGAAATTTAAAAATTAAGAAAATTTTTTGACTATTTTATTTATTTACTTTTTCCTTTTAAAAAGTATTTTTTTCTACTATTGTGTGGATCCTTCATAACAGGGTTTTCAGTTCAGTAAGATACATTTTTAAGAATATGTCTTCCCTAAAATTAGAGAAAGACATTTATTTTTCACTTTCTCAAAATGATTCTGTGTCCTCCAAATTAAAAAAAAAAGTATATTTGAAGGAGCTATTTACTCACCTTATAAATCTAATATCAAGTTCACGTATTCAAAGCATCTGATGCAAGGATCCCTTAAAAATTTGATACAAAAAACGAGAAAATCAACTTAAAGCATTTTAACTCATGACAAGGACTTTAGGTTTCCCCTCAAACATCTTAATGGATAATTTAACCTTACATCGACTTAGAACCGAGTCTTGCAATTGTAGTATTCTACACGCGAAAGTACCTAAACAAACACTTTAGGTATGGACAATACAGAAAATAGCGACTTATAACGTATTCAATTTTTGTATATAAATGACAAATCGAGAAAGTTATTATGTTAAAGTTTAGACAGAATGAATACCAATAACACACATTAATGCACATGAAAGAAGCTCTTGGGAAAATTTGAAACTATTCAGAAATCTGACGTTCCTTGATGATAAGTATCTAAAAGAAATAAATAGATATAAGTTGGAATGTGTTTTAAAAATGATTTATTTTTATTATGGTCTTTGCTATCTGAGTTCACTTAAATAATCTCAGTGACGAAAATTTTTACAGAACGCTTTGATTTATCTCAAATGTTGTTCGCATGTCCTTACAAAAAAATAGGACTCGAGGTATTTTTAGTAGATTCTTTATGAAAACTATATAACATTTTCTGAGCATTTAATACATATCTCTAATTGACGAATCAAAATGTGAAATTCACACAGAAACATAATTCTTTTTAATTTAAAATATTTGCAGAATAATTTAAAATTACTTATATTCAATTAACTGAATATGTTCCTTGCAGGAGCTAGTAGTTCTAGAGGGGGGGTCCAGGGTCTCGAAAGTCCACCATTCTCGCATCATACTTCAATACGCCGCCAAACATATTCTTTTGATTTAAGGAACAAAAACAAAAAAAACAAAACAAATTATTCAATTAATAATTAGCATTAATTAATAAAATAAATTGTTAATAACAAATACTTAATTAAATTTAACTTACTATTATATACATAGGATTTTCATCAATCAAAAAAAAATCAAGAGCTATTTGGGAGGTTCCGACCCGGGACCTCCCCCTCCTTTGAGTGCGCCACTGGTTTCTTGGAATTTTGTGGCGCCTAGTATGGTTATGGTCAAGAACTCGTGGACGGCATGCCGTGGGTTCAAGTCCTGGTGTCACTGAATATAAAGATTGCGCATAAAGAGGGCCGATGCTTGTGAAATCCACCGAGCTCAAAGTCCTCCCGTTAGGTCGTGGTACGGTAATTTGGAAAGGAGAGCGTCAGCTAGGTATCGTCCTCGTCACTTGACCGATATTCAAAATGACGTCGCCGTTAGACCTCGTGTTGCTTTATAGTACGATGATAATGTAACTCTCACTCACTTCTTGTTATTTTAGCTTTTTCTGATAAATATATGAGAAATATTAATTAATAAATATTTTTATTTTATCTTAATTTTTCTTATCTCTCCTTTCTTCTTTATATTCTAATCTGTTGCGCATTTTCTGTGTTACTAGTTTCTTCTCTCTCTCTCTCTTTTTCGCAGCAATTTATGATTTGCCTGAAAATTTTTTAAAGAAAGAATATTGTTTCTGAAGAAAAGTATATTACCTATAAAATGTTATGTTTATTAATGAACTATTTAGACAGTAAATGCTTGCATTTAATGAATGTTTGAAAGAAATTTTCATTTACATTTAAAAGCTTCAAATAGTAAAGAAATATTCATAGACTTTTTAAGTACTGGATTTTTTTAAAAAAGAAAACAGCTTGGGTAAACTAAACGTTGCTTAAGATTTTCTATATTACACGATTGCCTAAGCCCATCATAGTCACTACCCCAAAGTACATCTCTACTTTTTTTTATGAACTTATAAAAATAAATGGTGTGCAAAAGGAAAATCAAAACATATTTCTAGTTCTCGTTTCATAAGAGCTTTATAAACTACTTCGGGCAGTAGTGTACACAGGAATTTTTAAGGGGGGAGAGGGAGGGGGTCCAGTGTCGAGAAAGTCCGCCATTCTCGTATCATGTGCTCCTTTTGAATTTATCGATTTTCGGGAACAACAAAAAAAGTAAAAAATTAATTATTGAATAAATAATTAGCATTAATTAATAAGATTAATTATTAATTACAAATACTTAATTAAATTTTACGTACTATATACATAGGATTATAATCAATCGGAAAAAAATCAAGGACTTTGGAGAGGGGGCGGACCCGATGCCCCCCCCTTGTGTGCGCCATTGACTTCAGGATAAATTGTGTTCGGCATTTTTCTTTTTTTACCCTTTGATTTGCAATTTTTTCTGAAATTTGAATAAATTAGCAAACTTGATTATAAATTAAAAATTGCGAAATGGTTAAAATTTGAATGTTTAAAATCACTAAGATTGATTTATTATAATGATTTACGAATTTGCTGTCGATAATTAAATGTAATGAATAAAATACAAGAACACATAAGAGAACTTAGACATACTTCCTAAAGTATATAGATTCGTTATATACTTCAATTAAACAAAAACAAACTTTTTTCTTACCATTTTTAACACATTTCACTGATTGTCGTTCATTTTTCTGAATTAAACTGAAAAAAAAATCATTTTAATATATCATTGTCGTTCATTTTTCTGAATTAAACTGAAAAAAAAATCATTTTAATATATCTTCCCATTCCCCACAAATATCTATACAATAAACTTCAAATACTTTTTACTTTCCCCTGTTTCATATGTCAGGATGGCCGAGTGGTCTAAGGCGCTGCGTTCAGGTCGCAGTCCACATTGTGGGCGTGGGTTCGAATCCCACTTCTGACAGTGGTTGCTTTTTAATTTTTTAAATATTAATATTAACTCCTTTATTACTTAGTTTATCTCTCTGCTAAAAAGATTTTCGAAAAATATTTCCTCAGATCAAGAACAACGTTTATCTCTTTCCTAAATAAATCAGGAATAAAGTAATTTCGTGTGATGAAACAGTTTATCTTGCGAATATATTAAGTAATATTCTTTTATTTTTATTCAGGTATGTCTTGCTAAACAAAACTACCCAAGCTAATACTTAATGGAATATTTCATTAACAAAAAAGCTAAATTATAAATTTAAAAATCCCTCAAATATTTTAAAATTCATTAATTAAGATTTCAGTATATAGGATTAGCATAAGTTTTAACTTTGGAGTATTTGGAGTTAATCACAGTTTTTAAAAGGGGAAAATTTTTATATTGTGCTAAATAATTATATTTTATCTTGGCTAAGTAGAAGATGGAAATAAAATACTGAAAATATTAGACTTTTGCCAACAAAAGCTCAAAAAGCTGTATGAGTAACATTTAATCGTTCGTTATAAAAATATTTAATGCATTAAACTGTTCTGAAAAAATTGACTTTAGTAAAAATAAGGTATTTTAAATAATTATAATAAAAATGGATGTATGTTAAGCACCCGTCTTAAAAGAAGTTATCATCAATCTGTGCTATAATTTTTTATAAAGAACCTTTCAGTAACATAGCATTATTCTTAAATTATAATCTTGACCTAAATATCGATTTTATTTCTTCCTCTATATAAGAGAGTATACTGGCTTATCATGAGACCCACACAAGAATTGTTAATTTTTTCTTTGTTTTAAAGATCCCCACATACTTAAAATTACTACATAGATTTTAAGTATGTTGTAGTAGGATTTCCAAATTAAATATAAATATTATTTACTATACATTATTTGTTTTTATCTATCAAAAATTTTTTTGCAGTTTATGATAAAAGGTTAAAGAAAAACATTTTAATGTATGTTATTATATAATACATTTTTGTCAGTGGCGTAACGGAGAATAATAGGGGCCCACTTGCAAAGTCAGGTTTTGGGCCTCAAGCCGGATCTTACAAATGATTGCAAAATCATAATATAACATAGGCTTTGGGCCTCCCTACAATCCTGGTCCCTCCACGATGTGGGGATTGCGGGGGTGTACTTTACGCCACTGATTTTTGTGGGTGCAGAAAACTAACAAATGACTTAACTTTCATTTGTAAGTGCTTCCTGTACACATGCCTAAATATCCTTCTTCTCAAATACAAGACAAGTAAAAGAGGACAGTAGTGCTCTTTAACAATTTCTAACCTCTTAAAATCAAATTATTACGACAAAGGTTAATTGCACGTCTTCACTAATTTCTCTCATCCGGTTCTCATTGTTTTTCAAAGCGTTGAATTCAGATTAACTTTCCAATTAAATAATAAAAAAATGCAAGAGTGATTTTAATTTTTAAAAGTCATCAAATTTTAATTTCTTGTCGGAGTTTTCCTTCAGCCAGTTGATAAAAAAAAATCTATGATCAACGCGAACTTTTCTTTTCTAATACATATATATGAAGTTTTGAGTATAGCTATCAGTCATTTTTTTTTGGTTTCGAAATCGCAGATAACAGCCCCTGACAGTGACCCAACGAATATTTTATTGTGCCATCTGTTGGCGGAAATGTTAACTAAAAGACTTGTATTTCTTTCTTTGAAGTTCAAAACTACATGTATTCACGTATTTCAAAATAAATATCAAAATACACTCTTATGAGATAAAGAAAGAAAACAAAAACAAAGTATTTCAAAATTGTTTTCGAGACATTCAGTTATAAGAAGAGAATACCAAGTCCCCGATTTTAAGAAATTACATTAAAAAAATGCACTCATAATCTATGCTTCAACATTTTTTTGTTTAAAATTTTTGTTTTAAGTCGAAAGATTTCGCTTTAAATTGTTTTCACCGAACCAACGTTACGATACGCGCATTAGTGTGCGGTAATTCGTTATTAAAGTTTTTTTTTTAATTTGTCTTTTTTAAAATGTTAAAATGGTTACATTTTTAAATTTTTCTGATAAATTTTTTTAATATTAGTTTTGTTTTGGAAGATTTTTACTTCAATCACTTACTCATAAATGAGATGTAGGTTTCTTTTTAGAAAATAATCATTGTTTTCTTTCTGGCTAACAGTTATACGCACCAAATGTAATTAATTACCACTTTTCTTTTAAAATTTTCATCGTAATTTTGCATCGTTTTTTCATCCTGTAAATTTCGTTTTTCTTGAATTTTAGCACTAGCATTAATCCCATTCCTAGTTACTTAAATTGGCTTGCACTATAAATAAGATAATTTTTCCTCTATTTCCCAATTCTATTCAACAGAAATGCGTAAATGGTTGTACATAGTGGCGTTATGGAGAATATTAGAGCTTCCTGCAAAGTCAGATTTCACCTTTGATATTTTATAAATTTGTTAAATATGTACGTGGCGTCAATCAGGCTTTGGGCCCTCTAGCAAAGCGGGGGTTGTGGGGGTGTACGTTACGCCACTGGTTATACATTAGAATGGGTTGGAAAACGACAATTTTTCCCCATTTCAATCGCCATAGCCTAGAGAAGTTGCCTTTCAACTTGCTATGTAGAAAATGCAAATAAAATAAATTTCTTTTCCTTTCGTTCATCGCATTTGAAGTTTAATTGAAAAATTACGTAATTTTTTGTGAATTCCTTATAATTATTTAATTCACCAATGTCGTAACACTACTGTTCTAAACGTGAATTTTGAGATATGAGGAGCGAGGGGAAAAATTAAAACCTGTAAATTTAAAATAAAGGCCCAGTGGTAGAGTATCGCGCTTCCACACTACAGGTCCGGGTTCTATTCCCGAGCTGGGCAAGGTCGACTCAACTTTTCATCCCTACTGCAGTGCGTCGATAAAGCTTGCTTGGGGACTTAAACACTAGGGATTTCGCTTCTGACTGACCACCTGATCGGGACATCTGCTCATGCACCTCAGCACCCAATAGTCACGTATACTGGGATGGGCACAGTAGGCTCTGACACTCATGGACTGTTGCGCCACTGAGTTTGAGTTTAAATTTTTAATATTTGTTTTAGCAAAAAACTCGAAAAAATATTTTTTACCAACTAATATTAACAATGTTTTATTGTTTTATTGGATTTTTTCACTTTTAATTGACAGAACTTAAATAAATTAAAAAAAAAACAGTTGATAAAGTCATCCAAAATATCTGAAAAATATTGGATCATTTAATGTTTTTTTTCCCCGCTATCAATATGAACTGGTTCATAGTTCATCAAACTTTTACTCGAAGCATCTTGATGGGCTTGGGGGGTTTTGTTTTCATTCAAGCCTCTTTATAAATTCACGAGTTCGTTTCATGCGAATCCAACGATCATAACTTCCAAAACTCATACTTTCTTTGCTGCAACCAAAACGTAACTGATTAAAAAGAATTTGATCCACTTATTCACATTGTCAGTGAACGAAAATCATGTACTTACACGATCTTGGATTTATTTTTATTTATTTATTTTTTGGCAAATGCAGTCTACAATAATAGCATTTACTTGTTGCTACATAAGAAAGAACAGATTCCCTTCTGAAGATATCTTTTTTACTAAATGAACATTTGTTTTTAACACATTGGTAGGATTTTCTTAATTTATAATTATCCTGTTACTTATTAATTAAATGTACTGTTCTGTACATGGAAATCGAAAGAATGTGTAAGCTTTTTTGTTCCAATATTTAATTTTTAAGTCATCGTTTCAGCTACTTTATAAAAACTTACTTGTTGCTGAAGAGTTGTAATACCTCATATCGTTTATGGAAACAGCACAGTAAGACATGTTTGGGAGTAGTAAGCTTATCTGGTAATAAATTATAGTTTAAAAAAAAAAAAACTAAAAAACACGCTTTTATAGTGAATCGAACTAAAAATTAAAAAAATAATTCTTAATATAAGAATAAAATGATTAACGAGAAAATTATAATGTCATTGGGTTAAAAGCGTGAGGTGCTCTATATTAATTGTTATAATTTCTTACTAGTTCTATTCCGAAATGCTTAGTTAGTGTAAAAATGTAGTACAACGCACACCCCACGCTTTTACAACAATTGCATTTTATTCTTATATTAAGAATTACTTTTTTACTTTTTAGTTCGATTCGCTATAAAAGGTTTTTTTTTTTTTTAGATTTTTTTAAAACTATGATTTATTTTCATTTTTTAATTCGATCTACACAATAAAAGCCCATATTTTTTTTAGTTTTTAAAACTATCATTTATTCTTTGTTGAATTTATCCTTGAGTTTGATATTTGGATTCGGAATTATGTGGCTGCTGAAATTAGTCTTGTTTTTCAATGGATATTAATTAGTGTATCTGAAAGGGAATTTATTCTCTCCGTTTACTGGTCCTCGGATGAGTCCCATATCGTTATATTTCAATGATTCCGTCTCTATAGATGCAGGTCTAACTAATAAAAGTGTGTTAAGAAGAAATATTAAATGTCAATCGTATTATCACCTTTTAAACGTATTGCTATAATGTTAATTCGTAGCATTAGTTTTAAACATATTGCTTTATCAAAATAAAAAAAATATTTAATAGTTAGAACATAAATTTATCATCTTTTAAACGTATTGCTATAATGTTAATTCGTATCATCACTTTTAAATATATTGCTTTATAAAAGCAAAAGATATTTAGCAGCTAGAACATAAATTATTTTTATTCACATGCACGTCTTTTTTTTATTTCCATTTTCAGAAAAACTACGCACCTATCCTACCCTTTTTCACATAAAGAAAACTTTTTTTGTTTTATTTGTATTAACCACGAGCCTGTTTGCGGTTTTAGGGTTGCACCTTAATTTTTTAATCACTAAATCTAGAATTAGTCACCAAATCTGGGAATGACATATGGAATTAGTCGCCAAATCTAGAAACGATATAATGAATTAGTCGCCACAAATCTCGAAATCCTTAAAATCCTTATTATTGATGATCCTGATCAGGACAATGAAACAAAATCATGAAATTATTGTATCGTCATCGATCCTTGACAAGTGTGTAAAATTTTGAATTAATCTGAACTTTTAAAGTGGGTAAAAATCGAGTTCAAAGATTCCATTATATACAAGTGAAACTTATAAAAGCGTGTAAAAAAGTCATTTCGATTACCAAATATTGATTATTCAAAATCCTTTTTGAAGCCAACACTCCACACTTTTTTGATATATCTATACATATAAGTAAAAATGAAGTGTCTGTTTGTAATTTAAAATTAACAGCTTTTTACTAAATGCATTTAAAAGTTTATACGGTACTTATATGAAAAAAATCAATTTTAAATTTTTTTTGTCTGTCTGTCCGTCTGTTTGTTTGGGCTAATCTCTGAAACAGCTGGACCAATTTTGACGAAACTTTCACTGGCAGATAGCTAATGTCATAAGGAATAACTTAGGCTACTTTAATTTAGAAAAAGAAATTAGGATTCCGGGAAAATAAAATTAAAACCAATAAAAAAATAAGCAATATCCGATTCAAATAGGGATTATTTATTTCAATAGGGACTATTTTTATTCAATAGGGATTATTTTTATTTAATAGGAATTATTTTATTTCGCGAGCCTTCTGTCTCAACCATTGTTAGCAGTTATATAAAACTTTTTTCTTTGATTAGGTTGCTGCCATTCGCGACATTTCCCGTTCATGTCTTGATCCTAAGGATTTTACAGTCCTTAACTGCATTGTCAAAGGTCATGCGTCCCTTTCACCCCCTTCCTTGCGGCTTCGTTTGTGTTCGCGTTTCACCCTACTTGCTACTTATACCTATTTTGATCCTAAAGATTTTAGTCCTCACCCATCGACAGTGTCAAAGGTCATGCGTCCCTTTCATCCCTTGCTCAACAATAAGCAAAGAAAAAAATAAAACAAAAAAGAAACATAAATTCACAAAGTAGAAGAAAAGTTTTCGTAAACTCTGCGAAGTGAATAAACACTTTTTTGTTAAATTCCACGTAGACGAAGTCGCGGGTAACAGCTATTTAACATAAAATAAATGCATCAGAAAGTAATATTAACGTATTACACATCCAGATAAAAATTATTTACACTATTTTTAGCGTTTATTACACAAAATTGGTAACAATGTGTTACTTTTGCTGAGCAGGTAGGTGTTTTCAAAAATCGACCCACAAGAAAGTTACGGGGCGTCATAAATAATAATAACAATAATAAAAAAATCAGCAATTATATCTAAAGGCTTAAAATTTAGCAAACATGGTTTTTTCGTTCAGCTGAGTTATGTAAAGAGCTTTTTTTTGTGTTTAATCTATACAATTCACGTAAAATTAACTCATTAAAAATTCTTTATCCTTCAGTCTGTATTTTTTAATTTTTAAATTCACCCGTGCGAAGAACGGGTATACCAGCTAGTATATATAAATATAGTATATAGTATTATATATGTCAACACTCAACATTCAAAAATCAAATGAAAATAAATGTAAGAATTATTACCGAGAAATTAATCGTCCTATTATCATCTGTTGGTGATTGATTAAAAGTAAGTTCCGTTCCACATTAACCTGGATATGACGCATATACCAAATGTTTCATAAATAGAAATTCTAATAAAAAAAATCTTTTAAACTTACATGAGTATTATACTTTGCTACAACAACTGACCCTCTGAAGGACAGAGTTTTTTGATAAATGAAAATCTTGTTTCTAAAACCCGTCATTTCCTTAAATAACAATTTAGAGTAAAATGACTTATATTGCATTATATATATCTGAAAGAATAATCAGCAAGAATTATCTGAGATTGATATGCCCTACATTAAAAATCTGTTTGTATGTTTATGTAATACTAGTGGCAAAATTAATGCCGTCCCCGAGATTATCTCGGGCACGGCAAATGCATCAAAAATGTCACTCCTCTTTGTCAAACCCGAATTTATATATGAAAAAGTTAATTTGGGCTCAATTCAATTGACGAGCAGCATTCGTGATATTTCCATGATCAACCTCAAAAATGAAAAAAAAAATGAAGATATACTCAAGCCAAAGATTGTTTTTGACTACAAAATTTTTTATCCGACAATACGAAAACGACAATATATATATATATATATATATATATATATATATATATATATATATATATATATATATACACTAGAAACTCATTTTTGCTCTATAAAAATGTAGTTGGGAAACGTATTATATTTTTAGAATTTTGAATCCAAGTTGTAGAAGAGCTTTTTTTATATAAATATGATGACAATAGAGTTATGGGATACCACCTATGGTAGATAACCCGGCCTGTCCTAATGAAGGGCATTTCTTATCCCATATTCCTCCTACCCCTGCAAAACGTGAGCTTACAAGACAGAACAAAGTTTGTTGTTTAAAAAAGGACGCAAGTGGAAAAAGATAAGGAAGCAAACACAATACTGGTGTAATGATGTCGTTGGTTCGTGCTTGGAAAAGTGTTTCCAATTGTACGACATAAAACTGAATTATTGAGCTACTAATAGGTATTCATTTTTATTTAGAAAATAATGCTTCACTAGAAGTGAACTTTCCCACTGCCATCAAACGAATATGCAGTTGCTGCAAAACATTAAAATTTTTTATGCATTTAATTCAAAATATCAATTTTTAACTACTAAGTATATTTTATTCCGTACTAAACATTTGATTTTTGTAATAAAAAAAATCCAAATGTACTGGAATGGTTAGGATACTTTAGCACAATGAAATCCTATTATTTAGGAGTAAAACGTTTCCTGAGAACATAAATTATTCCTATAAATCCGCCATGAAATGTTGAAATTTCAGAAATAGTCTAGACAATTTTAAAATTACGAAAATCCATATATCCTTGCTTCCCGAATTTTCTGACGCCATGTTTGGCAAGCTTTATTATAATGTCTGCAGATGGCACCACGTGTATGCAATCTACGTACAAAAGTTTTAAAACATTAGTTTAGAAGAAAATTACCGCATAAACTGCTTGAATACACACATTGATAATACTATATTTTACGAAAAATAAATATTTTGCTACACGAATAAGTTTAATTCTAATAACTAATTCTGTTTGTTTTTTTTACATGAAAAAATGTTTGGGAGGGAGGTTAAAGAGTTAAAGTAACCCTAGATTATATATATGTCATAAGACCTCGTCATTATATACGTGTTATGTGATAGTCACCATGACATTCTAGTCATTGGCTCGACCAATCAGGAAGCAGCATAATCAGCATGAAAACCAAAACTTCGTTCCACATCTATTTCCCCGCCAGATATGGGATTGGAGGCTGCAAGCGGCCCGTATGCCCAGATACAAAGACCGTAATGACCCCATGACATCCTAAAAACAACGATCGCTTTATAATTCGAATTTCAAAAATATGCGTATCGTTTTTCAATAGTTGTAACGAAATTTTTTTATATTTGTAATAAAAACAATTTGCATTATAAAAAGGGATATTAAATATAAGACGGATACTTGATTTCTTATGGTATTAGCTCTTCATAATGTTTCAAATAAATATAATATTTAATGCACAGGCAATGGTTCCACTATTTTAATCATTTTAAATTTAATATGCATGCTTCTTTTGTTGAATTGAAGACCGTTAAGAACAGGTCTTATGGAAATCGACTCTCGAAGAGAATACGAGACATTGATTTAAAAAATCTTTTTTTAACTGTTAGAAGGACTTGAAATTTGTCATACATCTTTATTTAGATGAGCAGAGATGCACTAAAAATGGCTTCGTGGAAATCCACTTCGTGGGTTACAGGAGCGTAATAGATAATTCAGTTTTATAAATTCAAGTTCTGTCCTTTAAAAATCGAAAAGTGAGGTTTTTTTAATACAATCGAACCCTTAATAATAAAATATCAATAATTTTTATATAAGCAACATACAACATTCTCGATTGATTGATTGGTTGAATATTAACGTCGCACTGCTCAGCTACACGAGCGCTTTTAGCGAACCACGTAATTTTGAACCATGGTCAAGTGACGTGGACGACACCTGAGCTGTCACCCCCTCTCCTAACTACCACACCACATCAACGGGAGGACGTTTCAGCTCTCGACAGATTTAACGTGCATCGCTGCCCTACACGGCGGGTCTTTAGTGGTACTGGGCTCGAACTCGTGACAAGGCAAGCCACGATCCGATACCTATACCACTCGGCTACCGCGGCCACACAACATTCTCGAAGCGGGAGGATTACGGATAGTAAAGATGTATATTATTTTTCAATACACAAAAATTTATAAGCTATATGTAAAACATGCAATTCTTAAAAGTATTGCATATGAAATTTTAATCAACTGCAAGAAATTCATTCACAAGCACATTTTCATTTTAAAACATCAAAATACATTTAGCAAATGCTTTCTCTAAAATTAATGTTATTTTTTTCCACAAAAGCACTTTGGTGTTTCGCTGTTGCCCAGTTCTACCCAAGGCCGGATCGTATGGGCTAAATGGGCTGCAGCCCAGGGTCCCCGGTTTCTAGGAAGCCCCGTTCTCCATTGAAGATATCAAACAGAAAAAGATGTAATAAAATAATAAATTTCAAAATTGTTATGAAATAATAAACTCCAATAAAAGAATATAAAAATCAAAAATATAAACTACCAGAAATATCATATCAAATTTATTTTCATTTTCAAGAGCAAGAGCAATTTGCCCTTTTCTTCGTCCACCCGACCACCCAATACGCGGAAATTAATAATTAATCGACAGAGGCTCTCTCATAGAGCGGCGCATGTGAGCATCAGTCATTAATACACACAAATGTGGCGGCACTATTTCTGTAGCCATTTATTTTTGTGCAATAATAATTCTAATTTAAAATAATATACTAATTTGGTGCTGTATCTTGTGCATACTACATTCAATTAAAACATATGTACCTGTTTATTCAAATTTCAAGTAAAAAGTAATTGCCGATACATATTTCTAAATTATTTATGTAGGAAGATATTCAAGTAGTGTTTAAGTATTTTCTGTATTTTCAATTTTTCAAAGATTGAAAACATCAGAATTTCCCATAAATATGTATGTTGTCTTAAAATTTGAGTTAAGTAACTTAATTACTTCTATAGGATATAAAAAAAGTAACTATCAGTTTATGTGGATTATGGAGATTCACAGCGAATATTATGGATAAATGTAAAATAGTCTTGATTTTCGTATTAAGTCGGTTTTTTTAAGTATATGTAGCAACATCAAATAATGGATAACAACGGAAAAACAATATTTATTTAAAGTGGAGCAAATAATTCTAAAGTTTATTTTTATAAAATCCCCTTTAAACTGATGGGCTAATAAATAATAATAATCAGCGGTTTAGGCTTTAGCGAGTATAGACAAGGATTTTATGTATTTTTTAAATTAAAACTAGGTAGCTTTTTTCAATTATCTCAGAAATATACTATATTGTTTTGTAAAAATTTCTTAGAATATTTTCAGTTTATTAAGCACATCGGTTGTGTTATCGTAGTTTTATGACCTAAACTTTTAAATTGATTTTCAGGAAAATCAAGTACTTCATTAACAATATAAATATGTCTGGCAGAAAATATAAAAGGGTAGCGGAAAAACGAAACCTACTGTTAAATCGAGAAAAAGAAAAAAATAAATGGGTCAAAAATCTGACTTTTTTTTACAATGGAACAAAGTAACAAGAATATAACAAACGCGCGCAGATACATTAGCAAGCGTAAGGGAAAGGAACTTAGCCAAAGAAAATGAAGAACCTCAACAAGCAAATATTAATGATGGAAATATGCAAGGTTACGATGACCAGCAGCCTTTAGAAATAGATATTGTTCAGCCAGAAGGCCTCAGTAATGCCTCGACCGAAAAGTATTTAGAAAATGTTGGGTATGAGTTTGTGACGAATCTTTACGGCACGTTTCCACTAATACTCTTAGGCGTCTTTGGGGAATGCAAATTCGCGTATATTTCCAATCACCTCTAAAAGAAGACAATGGGATATGTAAAGTAGATAAGGTATTTAAGGAGAGCGTTGTAAGTTAGCGGAGAAGAAGGCTATTGAACCAGCAGCAGTAATGACGAGATTTAGAGGATTCAGTTGGATTAAGATATTGGAGTATTGCTGTTATTATTCAGTGAAGGAGCCTTAGGAGGATTAATCTACCTGGAGAGATCATAAGTGCAACCAGGTGATATATTCTAGCTTAGTACCGCTTACCACAAGTGTTAGTTTAATAAAATTAGTTCAATTTTAATGAAAGCTAATAATAAGCTCAGACCTCCTATTCCGGTAAACCTTTTCGATAGTGAGCTTAGTAATTGATTAATTTCATACTTCGTAATTTGATTTAATAGTAAAGGTAAATCCCTTTTGGACGTAGACATCTAGTTAAGTAATTGTCATTAGAAGTTTGATATTTGAACTAAGTGAACAAATATAATTTATTATTATACAAATGGCGTCTGGTTAATCTTAGTGTCCAGGGTGGAACACAGAGGGGTTCTCACAGTGACGCCCAACGTACTAGTAATCCTGAATTTAGAGTCGGATCTAATTTTCGAGTAATCCCCGAGCGGTATTTTTCGGGGGTTGAGAATGTGTCCGAATTTTTAGAGAACATTGATAATAATTTAACATATTACGAGATACCCACACAACTGGCTTGTGCATATTTGAAGGGTCATCTCACAGGACGGGCACTGGATTGGTTTGATGTTTTAGGCCATAGGGTTGTAGAGGACAAAGCGACAGATTACGCGTACTTAAAGCAAGCTTGACGGAGCAATTCCCCGTGGTTCGAAATAGATCAGAGCTCGAAACGCGTTCATACGCATCATACCAAAATCACAACCAAAGACCTTCCGATTTTGTGTATGAATTGTTAAAGATACACAAACAGTTAAAACTAGACATTGGGGAGGAAAAATTTCTGGATCATGCTATCAGTAGGAGGAGGTACGACACCCATAGACCACGTCTAACCTTCTACAAATAATTGATAAGTACGAGGAGAGGTTTCTAAATAGAAGGATCAGGGGTTCGAGTCAACCCATAGCGTGAGTAATCACTTCCCACACAGGAATATGCAGGAAAATTGGCGGGGTACCAGAGTTAACAACCGATACTCTGACAATAGCAGATCGCAGAAGGAATCCAACAGATTTGAATGTCAAGATGTTGGGGATAATCGGAGGTTCGATAGTCGACGCCGAAGTGGTCAATCTGATCATAGATTCAATAATCAGGGTGGTTCGAGGAACGGAGCTTTCAGGGGTCAGAAAGGTCAAAACAAGTATTTAAACTTTTAAGCGATCAATGCGAGTCTGGGGGTGATCGATCGCAAAGTACAGAAAATCCTCCTGATACGGAACAACGTACTATTAGGATCTCATCACTGCGAATGACTCCCGTAGATCTGCCTTATGTCAAATTTTCAAAAGGCAATCGACATACTCCTAAAACCTGTTCTTGGGCGTTTTGTTAATTGCTATATGGACGATGTTATAATAACATCTCCATCATTTAATGAACACATAGATAATTTGAATCAGGTATTTACATTGTTGCGCGACGCAGGTCTAACACTAAATAAAGATAAGTGTCACTTCGCACGTGACAAATTGAAGTATTTAGGACTCATAATTAGTAAGGACGGAATTGAAACCGATGATAACAAGGTCAAGGCGATCACGGAAATGAAGCCACCTAAAAACGATAAGGAAGGGTCGAAATTTTTAGGGATGGCTGGATGGTACCAAAAATTTATTCCAAATTATGCAGATATATGTGAACTATTATATAGGTTAAAGAAAAAGGGGGCAAAATGTAATTGGTTGACGGAAGCACATGATTTTTTTAATAAAGTTAAGCGAGCATTAACAGAGGTGCCAGTTTTACAATTGCCGAATTTTCAAGAACAATTTAACTTATTTACGGATGCTAGTGGGGTCGGAATTGGCGCTGTGTTGAATCAAAATCACAGACCTATTGCATTCGTGTCTAGAACCCTGAACAAGGCCGAAGTTACGGAACGCGAGTGTTTGGCGGTGATATGGGCGTTAAATAAGTTAGGACTTATTTTGGAACACTGCCGGTGAAGGTAATAACAGGTCATGCGGTGTTGACAAAACTCACGAATGGGAAAAATTTATCTAGTAGGATGATTAGATGGGCGCTCAAGATATCGGAATTTAACATTGAATGGGAACATCGACCTGGTGCCCAGAACGTTGTCGCGGACGTATTGTCTAGGAATCCGGTAGACAATACGGATAGATGACAAATTTCGTGCGCGGCTCTTCGAGCCTTGTCTTTGAACTCCAGGGAACAACTCATTCAAGAACAACGGGAAGATCCTGAGTTAGGACACATCTATCGTTATTTGGAAAATCCGGACGATGGTTCAGTTAAAGCAACTGTATGCGAGGGTTGGTCCCAGGATTTTAAATTAATTGATGTTTTACTCTTTTATGCGAGAGAAGTATTGTACAACTCTTGGGGAACTCAGAGTATACATTCCTTAATCTCTTCGCGAAGCAATAATGCACGAATTTCACAATCGGCCATTAGCAGGCCCTTTAGGAAAGAAAAAGACGTATTTAAAATTACGTGATACATGTTATTTCCCGTATATCAAGAAATATATATTTAAATATGTATCAACTTGTGACCGGTGTCAAAAATTTAATTATAAAAACGCGCTACCAGCTGGTCGATTAATTCCAATAGTATCTACTTACCCCAATGAAATCGTGAGTCTAGACTTACTAGGCCCCTACCCAGCATCCCGACCCAAAAGATATAGATTTTTATTGGTAATAACTGACCACTTCACTAGGTGGAGTGAACTTATACTTTTACGAAAAGCTTCGGCCCAGTCCATAGCTAAGGCCCTTTTTGAAAATTATATTTCACGATATGGAGCTCCTATTTCTTTGATTAGTGATAATGGTCCCCAATTTATATCCGATGTCTTTGAACACTTAAGTCACAGGTTGGACATAAAGCATAGGAAAACGGTGACATACAGGCCACAGGCGAATTTAACGGAAAGAGTTAATCGCACTTAAGTCCAGATGATAGCCTGTTTTATAAAAGAAAACCCCGAAAACTGGGACCGATTCCTCCATGAGTTCTCTTTCGCGCTACGCACAGCAGTTAATGAAACTACGGGTAAAACTCCGGCTGGGTTATTCTTAGGTAGAAAAGTTATAACACCTTTTCGTAATTTAATAAATGTAACGGATGGTGCTAAATATGTGGGAGGCAATATAGAAAACTTATTTGATGAGACGAGGCAGAATATGCGGAAACAACATAAGACATGGTAAAAGTACTAGAATTGAAAAGGAGAGAGGTTAACATCCAAGTCAATAATTTGGTATTGGTACAAACTCATTTTGTTAGCGCTGCGTGTAGGAGAGTGGTCGGAAAGTTTATGCCTAAGTTTGAACGGTAATACAGAGTGTTGGTAGTTCGGAATAGCAATTTGACCATTTGGAAAAAGGGAAGAAGGGTCACAGTTAATTTTGACCAAGTGCGGGTGTATCATCCAAGACATTCAGGTACAAACAGTTTTGATAGTATTAATGAGACACTATATGAAGGAAAGGAATCTAGTAATGGGTCGAATAGGTTGAACTCGGGAAAATCCAGACGTTCTAGAAAACCCTAGGGTGATGAGAGTAAGAGTTGTAAATCAAATAAGGAAGCTGCCGGATTGGAGGATCTGAGATTTAAGGTAAGAATTAAGTAGTGTCAAATGGAACAGCGGAGAGGTACGATAGAAAGCGGTCCAAAATATGCAGGAAACAGCAGCGCACACAGGAATTTTTCAAGGGGGTGGTGGTGTCGAAAGTTCCCCATTCTTATATCATGCTCCTTTTGATTTTGTCGATTTTGGGGAACAAAACACAGTAAAAAACTAATTATTGAATAAATAATTTGCATTAATTAATAAAATTAATCATTAATAACAAATACTTAATTAAATTTTACGTACTATATACTTAGAATTATAATCAATCGGAAAAAATATCAAGGGCTGTGGGGAGGGAGAGGGGGGTCTGGACCCCCATGCCCCCCTTGTGTGCGCCACTGGCAGGAAGCGATCTCTTCAAGGGTCCGAATATAAAGATAATAAAAGACAAGCGCCTGTATTGCCACAGGGGCTAAAGAGAACGGTTCCAGCATCAGTATCTTTCAGAAATCCTAAATATAGGCGGAATAATTTTAATGAACACCCTTCTCTGGGACCAGAGACAATTGAAGCAGATGAGGAAGTTCAGTCCAACTAAAGAAAAGAGCAGGCGAGGAGCAAGAGTACAGTCTGACAAGGCCCGAGAGACCAGGACAACAGGTAGAAAAGGATACAGAGCAGTTAAGAGAGATCAGTCCGGTCTGGAAAGACAACAACAGTGAAACCTTGCCCGTATTACCTCAAAAGCTGCTTCAAGGAGCCCGACGGAATACCAGAGTAGCACTGGAATCGACAGTCTACCGCAGAACAGCCTCGGGAGAAGGAGCCTCAGCATGGAAATCTTAGACGGAGATCCGGCTGGTAGGAGCAAATCGATGACAAAGAAAAAAATCAGGTTGCATGGTCCTTTTTTCGTTTTCTTGCTGACATGCAGTCAGGTGTTTTTCCACAACCAAGTCAAGATTTTTTAAAAATACTTTTGTTGTGCAACAGTTGACACTAAGTTGTGTGCATTTTTCAAGTAAGAAAAATGAACTATATTACATTAATTTCTCTTCCAAAATGTGGAAACAATTGTTTTTGGACATTTGTTTGCAATTTCTGACTTGAAGGTTCTGCGGGAATATCGAACATTGTTTGTTATATGTGTTGTAAATTGTATGTATATGTATGTGCATATGTATATTTTTAATTCACATCTGGTGGCTTGGGACGCGGCGTAGTTAGGCAATGCTAACAATAACAGTAACAAGCGCAACACGCATGGTATGGGAGTATTAAGGAGCCAGATGTATTCATTGATACATTATAAAATGATGTGTAAAATGTGAATGTATTTCTACATGCAGTTAATGTTTTTTTCTTCAATACATTTAAAGAATTCTCATTTCAGGGTAGCTGACCCTGATCATTGTATAGAAACAACTGATTCGTCTGTAAATGAAGCAAGGATAAGTATGTTAGATATTAAGTAGTTAAGTAAAGCACATGGTCAGGTTTTTCCACTCCGGTGGTTTTTCCTCGACCCTTCGCCGGAATTGGGTGTGCTGTAGGGAATTCTAAACCTGTAGATGTCTACGTCAAATAATAAGCAATTTAAAACGGAGCTTGTAGTCGTCATTCTTACCTTTCCCTTAGCGTAGGAAAATTGTTAAAGTATTAGATAGTTAGATATATTAAAGTCGTACAGACTACGAATTAAGTTTTTTTAGAGCTTGTTACGTAATTTATTTCAGGCCATTTTAGACCTTCGAATAAATCCTGTTTTCTTCTTGGAGGGATTGTGACGAATCATTACGGCACCTTTCCACTAATACTTTTAGGCGTCTTTGGGGATTGTAAATTCGCGTATATTTCCAATCAGCTCTAAAAGAGAAAAATGGGATATGTAAAGTAGATAAGGTATTTAAGGAGAGCGTTGTAAGTTGGCGGAGAAGAAGGCTACTGAGCCAGCAGCAGTAATGACAAAATTTAGAGGATTAAATTGGATTAAGATATTGGAATATTGCTGTTATTATTCAGTGAAGGAGCCTTAGGAGATTTTAATCTACCTGGAGAGATCATAAGTACAACCAAGTGATATATTCTAGCTTAGTACCGCTTACCTCAAGCGTTAGTTTAAGGGAACCAGGACATGCTCGAAAGAGTAAAATGCCAAAATTAAGACCCTTTGTTTATGAGACATATATCATTTAAAATTTCCAATAGAGCTTAGATTTTTTTATGTCTATAATAAGGATAATTTAATTATTCTGTAGAACTACAAAAATAACTTTTTACTCCAAAAGTTTTTTTTTACTACTTAATTAAAGTAATACATAATTTTTGAGAACTCGTAATATATACTTATGTTTAGGTACCATTATTTAAAAAAGTATCCTTTTTTTATGCAAAATATTTTTTACACATATATAAAACAATACATAAAATACAGTGAAACCCTTTTTTTAGTAAAATTTTAGTATAGTTTCTTTAAAAAATTATAAAACTTTGAAACTTGAAATTTTTTTATTTTTCTGCTTTTTTATGCATAAAACAATTTTAAAAAATTAGGCACTATTTTAATAGGAAAAAAATTAGGTTCACTATATGCATAGGCATCTTGTATAGAAGTATAAAAAATCAGGAATCATACAGTGCAATAGTTTTTTTTTTAAAAATGTACCTAAATGCAAAAAAATATGCTTTTGAGAAAAAGTGAAAAAACTAAAAAAAACAATATTTTCACATATTATACACTTAATTAGTATTTCCTTGCCTATTTTTATATGACTAATAATAATCCTTAACCATTTTCTACAGTTACAAAAAAGTAATTTTAAATTCATATGTTTTTTTTTCCCTTTGTTTTAGTTAACATGAACATAATTTTCGAGATCTTGTAATACATATTTTCATGTATAGGTACCATTTCTTACAAAAATATTCTTTGAATATACAAAAAATTTACAAATATATATAAAGTAACATATTAAACATAATGAATCTGTTTTTAATTAATTATATTTATATAATTGCATAATTTCTTAAAAATAATCATAAAACCTTAAAATTATGAAAATCTTAATTTTGTTTTTTTACATATAAAATCTAATTTTCAAAAATTAGACACATACTAAAAGATATTTTGTTCACTGTATGCACATGTATCCTGTTTAGATATATAAAAGGTTTCAAACAATATGCTACAATAGTTTTTTAAAGTGTACCTAAATTTAAAAATATTAAACATTCGAGAAAAAATATAATAAAACTTAACAAAAAAATTTCTCCTTACATTATAGATTTGATTAATATTTCCCTGATTGGTATTCATTTTCTTCATCTAAATTCTGTTTATCCATTTTCCTTTTTAAAGACCTTCTTTTATTTCTGGCTTCCAATGACACTTTATTTACTATACGTTCAGCCTCAAAAATTCGTTTGTTATCAATTATAAGTAAGGCACGTTCCGTGTTGTATCCTGATTTAATGCCCAGAGCTTCAAAGACTTTTATCCTACTTACATATCCATCATTAAAACAAATTACAGCATCCATAACTCCAAATTTCAAAGTTTCAATGCCAACAAAAACTGTTTTAGGAATTCGCTCCCAAATACATTTGTTAAAACTTTCATTGGGATTTTGTGTTCTTCCATGAAGGCACTTTTTCAATAAGTCCTTCTCTGTGAGATCCCGAAACACTTTTTTTTCACTTTCAATAAAATTGACTCGGGTAAAGAATGCTTGTGAATATAAAATTCCCCCGTAACAATGCTACGGTTATAACCGCACCAGCTATCCTCACCAAGAGGACACAAAGCGTGTTGAGGATTATCCTCAGTACTTAGTTTATGAAAATAAATAGCCCATATGGCTCTTTTCACGTCCTCCACAGATGACAAATTTTTACGGATTGCTAGCCCATAATAATGTTGGATTGAGTCCACTTCTTTAAGCGTTAGCCGTCCACGTCCCGAAATATTTTCCCCATCTGATAGCTTAATGCCTTTGCTCATTTTAGAATGTTTCTCAGCCTTGTGCCCATACGCTTTTGCACATGGCCAACACATTCTAATTTTTCAACTTCTGTGTCGCCATATACTTTTGCTTCTTTTATAGTAAGAAATTCTTTTGAGTCCCCATCACCAAGATACTGCGTATAACATGCTTTTCGTGATGTTTCAGATCGCTGAAATATACTTAATACCCCCCGACATTCCATTCCCCCACTGAATCCTTCGTAATTTTTAGCACAATTTTCACATGGTTTTTTTTACCCTTACATGAAGAACAATATTTTGTGAGAGCTTCAAAGTCGATAACCTTTCCGTTCTCAACAGACGTAGCACATACAACTCCGTTCAATGAAGAATAGCCTCTTTTATGCCATGTGCCATCCACAGCCACAGCTATATTTGAATTATTATCATTCGCTATGACTGCTTCGTGAACAGCTGCATTCATCGAGTCTTCACTAATTGTTTTTAAAACATTTAAAAACAAAGAATTATGGCGTTCAAACTTTGCAGGTGGTGGAGGCAAATTCATGAGCCCACAGAATATTCGAGCAGCAGCTCCACCTTTTCCAATAGCTCTCATTCCATATGTCAATCTTAGGTTAACATCATAACATTTATTTGATATTTTTGATGACATTGTACTCATCGATTCTTCACAGTTGTGACAAATTATTTCCAAACTTACAGCTAAACCTCTACGACTTTTTAAATCTTCTCTCAGCTCAATTTTCTCTGAAGAACAGCAATATTTACAACATAAGAGATTTTTCATAAGGGAAGATAATAAATCCAGTTCAACGATTATGTTTACATTTTGAGAATCTTGTTCTTTTAGTAAATCCGGTATTTTAATTTTTCTCCTAGAAGCACTTTCCACGAAATTCAAAAGCAATTCTTCAGTCGATTTAGACATTTTATGTTGATTGCTACTATACTTCCTTCTGCCAAATTTTTTTATTCTTGGCATAATTACTCGTTTAAAAAAAGTTAAGATACTTTTAAAATCTTATGAATATTAATAATTATAAGTAAAAAATAAATATTTCTTACGAAAATTAATGTAAAATTAAGTAGTTGTATGCCACAAGAAACTTCGGAATAGACGAACTCGGTTCAAAACATTGCCATAAACCGAAATTTAAAGTAAGAAATTTTGTCACACAGCTTGGAACAATAGCTCACGCACAAGCGTGGCTAAAAAGTAGCGGGGTTAACATTCAAACGAAAAAAACAATCAAAAGTTAATATAGATAAAACACAGGGGAAACTACATATTTAAAGTTCAAAGGGGCGTGTCAAAAGGGGCGTGGTCATTTATTTACATTTTTATTTTTCATATTTTAGGGCTATTTTATTAACAAACATATAAGTATTATACGTTTTTAGATTCAGAAAAATAAGCACTATTTTTTAGAAATAAAATTGAAAAATCGATTATTTGAAAGTATATGATGTCCCTGTTCCCTTAATAAAATTAGTTCAATTTTAATGAAAGCTAATAATTCAAGTTACGTGTATTTCTCAGACCTCCTATTCCGGTAAACCTTTTCGATAGTGAGCTTAGTAATTGATTAATTTCATACTTCGTAATTTGATTTAATAGTAAAGGTAAATCCCTTTTGGACGTAGACATCTAGTTAAGTATTTGTCATTGGAAGTTTGATATTTGAACTCAGTGAATAAATATAACTTATTATACAAATGGCGTCTGGTCATTCTTTGCCTTCAGTTAATCTTAGTGTCCAGGGTGGAACCCTGGGGGGTTCTCACAAGTTTGAGAGTTATACGTTGACGTGGGTTCGTGGCAGAAATCTCTAAGTAATAATTTTATTGATTATATCCTTTCACATGAAATGAGTTATTTTCAAAATAAATATCCAAACATTATATATTCTGTTTCGGTAAGAGAATACAAAGAACAAAAGAGATCATTTTCGAATAATTATTTAATTAAAAAACTTAAAAATGGCCAAGTGCTGGACAGATCTTGGTTAGGTTATTTAACTAGTATTGGTAGTGTTTTTTGTTTGACCTGCAAATTTTTTTCTAAAACAAATTCTCAATACACAGCCGGCTTTTCTGACTGGAAACACGTAACAGTGATTGGACAGAGTTGTTAAGAAAATCATAAAAATTCTATTGAACTCAAAAATTTAATGTTAGTCTGGTTGACTCGAAAAGAAAATATACTAACAGGAGAAACTAAGAAAAGGTACAGAATATTACCACAATATCCTCAAACGGTTTATTTCGGTAGTAAAGTATTTGGCTATAATAGGTTTATCAATTAGAGGGGTACCGAGGAAGTTTTTGGCTCTCCTCATAGTGATAATGTTATGGGTGCCCTGGAACTGTTAGCAGAGTTGGACCCATTCATTCGTTCGTGAACATATTGAACAGCAAGAATTACGACTGAAGTCGTTAATATCGTACGTATCAAAAACAATATATGAGTAAATAATTAAGATCATGGGCAAGAAAATAATTAAAACAATTTCAACTCAGATAAACAATGATGACACAAAGTACTATTTAATTGTGATGGATTCAGCACCAGATTTGTTCCATAATGATCAACTTGCTATTGTACTACGATATTGTTTTCAGGGAAAAGTGTATAAAAGATGAGTCTCATTAATTAAGATTAGCAGTCACAATGGCTTATGCTTACTTAATTCTCTACAAGAATTTTTAGAAAGAAATGGACTGCTGTTGAATAATTGTAGGGGACAGCCATTTGACAATGCTGCTAATATGTCCGGTCGATATAATGGTGTGCAAACTCTTTTAAAAGAAAAGACAAATTCACTAATTATGTGCCGTGTGCTGCACATTCTTTTAATCTGGTTGGTGCAGAATCAGTTAAGGTTGCAACTGAAATCGTGAACTTCTTTGGTTTAGTGCAACATGTATGTTTTCTTTTCTGCTTCGATCCATAAGTGGGAACTTCTAAATCGTGAAATTAAACTGAAATTTACCTTAAAAAGTTTAAGTCAGATCAGATGGTCTTGTCACTACGATGTTGAAGCCTAAAAATGTAATTATGGTAATGTAGCTGTGGTGTCCATATAAGCCAGTAAAAGCCTCTAGACTGAAGTTATCATTTTAGTCTAGTGTTTAAGTTGCGTGCTTATGGAACCAAAGGTGCCAAGTTCTAATCTCCTTCATTGGTTATCCTGGCTGAACTTTGAGAAAATGCAATCTTCACGCAGTTGTCGTGGCGCCATCTACCAACGCAAAAGCAACCAAAAGTCGTCAGACACGCATGACGTAACAACGCAAGCCGTTAGATCCACATGTCGCACAACTCAAGTCGTTAAACCCACGTGATGCAACACTCAAGCCGTCAGATCTATATGACGCAGCATTCAAGTCGTCATTCATATATGACGCAACAGCAACAACTCACACGCTCGCCATAACTATATTGTTCGCTCGCCTATCCACCGACTTACTGGTAGGGGAAAGTGTGGCGGTGGTGTCTATATAAGCCAGTAACTGCCTCCGGACTGAAGTGATCATTTTAGTCTAGAGGTTAAGTTACGTGTTCACGGAACTGAAGGTGCTGTGGATTCTAATCTCCTTCAGTAATATCATGAATATTCTTAAGACATTTAGTGACAGTGAAAATGAGAAAATTGATTTTCGAAAAGAGGCAGTAAATTTATTTAATAAATTAACAAAACTCGAAAATGCCATTTTAATTATATTTTGGGAAGAAATTTTAGAAAGATATATATAATTCAATTAACAAAAAATTACCGACTCCTGGTTTGGACATCTGTGAAGGGAATAAGTTAAGGTATCCGACTACGTTCGGAAACGTGATTTTAAAAAAAGCGCATAAATGGATAATTTTCATGATATTTAGTATCACTCAGATTAGATTACTTGCATAAAATTGTTTTAAGAACATTTTGACAAAAAAAAATTATTTAAATATATTATTTTGGCAAAAAATTAACTTAGAATAATCTTGTTTCCTAATGTTCTCCTTTTGTGAAAAATGGTTCTATTATAATACTATTTTGCCTGTATATAGCTTTGACCTCTCTACAGAGGCTCAACTAGAATTTTTGAAAAATTCACATTATTTTCAGAGTTACCATCAATTGAAATAATTGGCGTTTTTTTCTTAAAATTGCTTCCCTCTGTTGTCATAAAATATGAATATAAACCCACTTCTAAGTTATATATTTCAAAAATTCTAGTTGAGCCTCTGTACAGAGGTCGGAGCTATATACAGGCAAAATATTTTTATAAAAGAAGCATTTTTCACAAAAGGAGAACATTTGGAAAAAAGATTATTCTAAGTTAATTTTTTGCCAAAATATTGTATTTAAAATTTTTTTTTTGTTAAAATGTCCTTAAAACAATTTTATGCATATATTCTAATCTAAGGGACACTAAATATCATGAAAATTATCCATTTATGCGCTTTTGCAAAATCATGGTTCCGAACGTAGTCGGATACCTTAATTATGTCATTAAAAACGTTTATGAGCAATGCACGATATGAGTCAGATCAAAAACTAAAGAAGTATCAAGACGCAGCCAAAACATTTAGTCCTAGAGTAGGAATAGAATACAGCAATGTGCCCAAGAGACGATTTATTTCAAAATTTGCACATAAATGCACAGAAAAAGCTCTGTATGGGACAGAAAAATTTAAAAGAGACACGCTTATTGTTGCGTTAGATAAGCTAACTCTTGATTTCAATAGAACAAAAAAAAGTATATATATGCAGGGTATAGTAACAAATTTAAATTTGTGATGGATTTGCAAGATCAAAGTAAGAAGAACGTTGGCCTGGAGAGAGTACGCGCTATTGATTACTATTCTGATGATGTAGACCAACATTTAGTAAGTGAAGATGTTCAATTCAAAATTTATCTAACAATAAAAAAAACTGATCTAGAATCCTATACTTGTAATGATCTGCTCAATTTAATTTTTGAAAACAAACTTGTTGACTTTTTTCCAAATTTGCATACCATTTTAAAGATTTTTCGAGCACTCTGTATTACTAGTTGTGAAGTGGAACGTACGTTCTCAAAAATGTCCTATATAGAAAACAAATATAAAACAACAATGGCCAATACTAGGCTTAATTATTTATAACTTCTTTCTATTAATACTGATCTCACCAAAGATTTAAAATATGATGAGCAAATAAAAGAATTTGCAGCATAAAAGTGTAGAAAAGTTTTTTTTTTGTAAATTATGTAATTGTTTATAACGTATTTAGATTGTATGAAATAAAAAAAACCTTAAGATTCATACATTTTTAATTTTCCCGCACAAAATTTTTTTGAGTAAAATGGCAAATTTTTAAAATTATTTAGGGGGCTCCCAGATATTGTTAGGCCAGGGCCCCCATAGGTCATGGTCCGGCCCTGGTTCTACCTGTACAAACATATTAGCATATTCTTATCCTTGTTAACTGACAATATTCTACAAAAGTTCATCAATAAGCTAAATAATAAGGCTATAATTAAAAAAGGTAAGGATATTATAATTCTTTTAATAATAAAAATATTTATTCATTTCATAGTTTTGATTTTTAAGATCTTTTTAATTCCATTGATATCAATGAAATTATAAAGGTAATTTTAGAAAATCCCAGTAATTATAATTTTTTTTAATAATTGCATTGTGAAAGAAATCAGAAGAAATTGATCCCACTGTGTACTAAGATTTCCATTTTAGACGACATAAACCGGTTAGGGAAGTAACTGAAGACAAACAAAATTGTGTGTGCTTATAAACACACGATAGAAGTGATAACTTCAAATTTTGTAATATTTCAGGGATTAGTTTGATGGGAATAAAAAACAAGGGGACATTAGTATTGTCCTATAAAATTATTTATTCATATGTCTGTACTCATAAAGTAATATTTTTGTTCGAAATATACAATCATATTTGGGATTTCATTGTATTCTAAAAAGGAAACAATAGGTTTATGGTAGCTGAAATAGGTTATAAATTCTTTAGATTCAAAATTTTATTTAAATATCTATAAAAAAATCTCCGTCAAAGCGTTGTTCCATACTTTGTCGTGCTTTCATTTAGATCATTTGACATAATTAAATTGAATTTTGATTTTAAAAACTCAACTAAAGGCTTTGATTTGTCTTTTGAAAAATCTACTTTAAAATTCCCACTTAAAATCATTGGCAATTTGTTCAGAAGACCCGATCCGGCTTTGTGAATTTTGGTTATAATTTAACAATATTCAATTCTATCTATGAATTAATCTAATCAAAGAGATAGTAAGACAGGTAGTTGTTTGGGAAGAGAGGAAGCTAGGTCAAAACCTTTAAAAATGAATTTAATCAGAAGATTTATATCACATAATCTCTGGCTAATACTAGCTCTTTTGTCATTGTATGACAGTTTTGTTCAAATATATCCGGTGCTGCTTCAAGAAAAGTCTTCTTAATTATATTTTGTTTTCTTGTATTTAAATTATTTAATGTAACTTTTTCTTAATACCTGTATACTTAATTTTATTTTAAATTTTTAATTGTTTTAATTTTCTATTTAGACTCAAAGTATATTTAAGTAATGTGATTAATAGAACTATTTGTTCATTGCTATTCTGATTCGCTTACAAAAATAAATTCTTATTCCTAAATTCACTGCAGTATTGCTAATGATAATTATACTATTTACTTAGTTCTATAAAAAATTTTCCTTTTTCTATATTTTGTTTAATTTTAGTGTAGGATATTTCTCTCTCTCTCTCTAAGCCTATTTATTAAAAATATTACATTCTTCATATTTTCATGTTTTAACAGGATTAGAAAGAATCCCGCACTCACATTTTTGTAGAAAAAGGTGGTGGGGGCGGAAGGAGCTCTGCTTAGATCAGGGGTGGCGAACCAATGGCACGCGACACAATTACTTACTCAAAACGGTTAGCCTTTTAGTTCAAAATAGCAAAGTTCACTATAAAGTATTACGAATAAACGCGAGTTATCAGTCACGTTTCTACAGACATATGCCAACATTTCAAAGAATTGAACATAAAGCCTTAAGACACAAATAAAAAATATTATCTTCAAAAGAGATCTCAATGCTTTTGACGCTAAATTGCATATTTTCAGAAACGATATTATTACTAGAAACTACTAGTACTTCCCGAATTTGAAAAAAATCAGACGAAGAAAAAGTTATTCAAGGACTTATTTCCATAATTATTATGTACCCTGATGTGACTTCATTTGATAAACTGAACTTGTCCCAATTCGATTGAAAGAATTGCAGAATTTGAAATGCAACTATGCTTGATTTCAGGTCTAGTTCAATATGGATTCAAAATTTATTAAAAGAAGAAAAATGTTGGAATTGATTGAAACAGAAAATTAACAAGCAATATAAGTAAAAATGTCAGTAACGAAATTTCGGAAATATGGAATTCGATTCAGATACATTTAACTGTTTGAAGAAGCTGGTTCATGCTTTTTAACCATATTTTCATCTACCTATGCCCGAGATTAATTATTTTAAGAGATAAATAACATTGTAACGTCGTGAGTAGCTATCCATCAATAAACAAATCTTTACAGCTTAATATACAAATAAAAGCAAACTTTATTTGCTAACAATTTGTAAATGAAGTAATATAAATCCAGATTAAATGCCAAGCCTGTGTGGTCAGTTCATATTCTCATGCTCAACGCCACCGGCGTTCCTCGTCTTTTTCACTCTCTCTCGGGGTTTTGTCTTTTCTCCGGTCTTTTTCTCTTTCTCTCTCTCTCAGGTTTTTTTCCGGTCCCTCTTTTTTCAAAAAACAACCCTTTTTAAACAACAGGGGTGTGTTCACAACACGCCCCTCGCTACTTCTTATTCGCCGGTCAGCAAAGTCTCTCTTGACCTCCCTCGTCCTATTGGCGCATAACACGCCAAAACACACCCGAGCTGTCTGGTCCAAGGCGCCATAGTTCTTTGTCCGCAGCTGGACACACTGGCCCATCACGCCACCTGTTTCTAGTATTCCCTTTCATATAACACTAGAAAAAGACAACATGGTTATTTTTTAAGATAGGCTTCACCTATTGTCAATGGGGCGCCGAACTCTTAAGTCTATTATGCCGACCCGTCTGCAACTCCACTCCCTGAGTTCAGACAATAAACAATGGCCCCATGGCCACGTGCACCGTCATTCCACAGCTGGTTGATCGTAAAACATTCAGGGACAATCGATGGGTGAGGCACTTGTCCTTGACCAGCTGGTAAAACCATAAAACCTATTGTGACTTGGAAGATGGGGGTTCACTCCCATCGAAGATGTCACAACTCCTCCCCTAAAAAGTCCATTTCACGGGACTGCTCTGGTCCTAGTTGGATTCAGTTCTTAGAATTCACACACATAAAGATCGTCCCATCAATGAGATTGATCAGGGCAGCAATCCCGGTATTAAGAACAATCAAAAAATAACATAATACATGAATCAAATTTCCAAAAAAAAAATGTACACTTCACACAATTAGATCTTAAAATCCGAATCTGGGATTCTTTTTCTCCAAGTTACATTTCACCTTTAAATTATAATTTTTCAAACAAAATGCGTCAAATGCCAATCTCTTAATAACCATCTACACTTAATCGCGCCTGACTACAGAAGTAAACATCTGTTGGCCTACGGTTGACTAAGAGACATCAGAGATTTTCACTAACATCTATTTTCTTCCACAATGTACACAGATACACATACACACATATAAATAAAACAGTAATTTAAATATACATAATAATTAATAGAAAAATCTACAAACTACTTATTCCAATCTACTCAGGCCGTCCGCGTTTCCATGGAGCCTCCCAGGTTTGTGTTTGATTTCAAAATTAAACGGCTGTAAACTCAACGCCCATCTTTGTAACCTAGGATTAGTACTCCCCATCTTGTTTAGGTACCTTAAGGGGTTGTGGTCGGTTTCTATAATAAATTTTTGCCCGTCTAAATAATGCTTTAATCGCTTTAGACCAAAAATTATCGCAGCTAATTCCCTTTCCACCGTGCTGTAGTTTCGCTCCGCCTTAGAAAATTTTTTGCTTAGGAAAACGATGGGGTGTTCTTCCCCTTCTATTCTTTGCGATAAAACAACCCCAGCACCCACCTCACTCGCGTCCGTTTGCAGGATGAATTCCGTGGCAAAATCTGGAGCAAACAATATGGGTTGGGTGACGAGCTTGGCTTTTAGCTCCTCGAACGCTTTCCCACATTTCTCATCCCAAGTGATCTTCTCTTTCTTAATTTTCCCTTTCAGTGCGTCGGTCAAGGGTGAAGCTATTGTGCTGTAATTTGGGATATAATGAGAGTAGTACCCCACTAGACCGAGAAAGGATCGTACGTGTGTTTTAGTGGTGGGCCGCGGGAAATCTGCTATAGCTTTTATCTTCAAATCACTCGGAGACCTACTCCCTGAACCAATTCGATGCCCTAGAAATAAGACTTCCTCTTGAGCAAACTTACATTTAGAGGGTTTCACTTTAAGCCCCGCCTTTCTCAATCTTCCTAAAACTATGTCGATATGCTTTACATGATCTTTCCACCCTTGGGAAAAAATGGCTATATCGTCTATGTACGGCAATGCAAACTGCTCCAACCCCTCTAAAACTTGGGCCATCAATTTGCAAAAATAATAGGGTGCACATACTAACCCGAACATCATTTTCTTGGGGATATATAGGTGCCAAATGGAGTAACGAAAGCTGCGTATCTCTGAGCTCTCGGCGTGAGCGGAATCTGAAAGTAACCTTTCGACAAATCCATCACCGTTACATAGGGAGCCGCACTCACTTTTTTCTACTATCTCTTCCATATTTGGCAAAGGGAAAAATTCAGCTCGAGTTATCTCGTTCAATCGACGATAATCAACACAAGGACGAGGGTCTTTATTTGGGCTTTCTACTAAAATAAGGGGCGAAGTGTAATCGGACTGTCCTATCTCTATTACACCCAGTTCCAACAAACGTTTAATTTCTTCTCGCAATATGTTAATTTGTCTCGGAGACATCCGATAAGGTTTTGTTTTAATGGGCTTGTCCGAGATCAATTCAATATCCATTCGCATCAAGTGAGTCGTCCCAGGGTCTGGGGAAAACACGTCCTTATTTTTAGTAATGACTTGTTTTAATTCGTCGATCTGAGAGGGGGATAGTTTAAGTTGCAGTTGACTTTCCCTCAATATTTCGTGATAGTCAAACTTCGTGCATTGTTTATCTGGATAAGGAATTTCCGCATCTCCCTCTATGTCATCCGAGACCTCTTCTACAACCAGGCTTACCAGCTCGGGTCTCCGATGATACGGTTTTAGTAAGTTTACGTGATAGATAGTACTACGGTCCCTTCTTCCTGGTAGATCTATCACATAATTTGTATCCGAAATTCTACTAAGTACCTTTCCCGGCCCTATCCAATTTACCTCAAGTTTATTTTGTTTAGAGGTAACTAACACCATTACCAGATCCCCTTCCACAAATTTCCGTTCCACGACATCGCGATCGTACCACGTTTTCCTTTTAAGTTGGCATTCTTTCATCCTAGTGATCGCAATATCTTGGCAACGTTTGAGTCTATTATTTAACTGCAATATATATTCCACTACCGATTGATTCGTGTTTCCCTCCTCCATCCATTCCTCGTAAACTAACGTTTGGGGTGTTCTCAAATTCTTTCCCATGACCAACTCGGTGGGACTGAAACCTGTACTCTCGTGCGCAACCGTTCTGAGAGAGAATAATGCCAAAGGAAGAACCCCCTCCCAATCTTCTCCCGATTCCACGCACAAAGCCTTAATTACGCGCTTGATGGTTCTATGCACTCGCTCCACTGCATTGCTTTGGGGGTGGCTGACTGATGACCTCGTCACTTTGATGCCGAACTTAATGAAAAAGGTGGTGGTCAATTCACTAGTGAAAAAGAAGTCCCCAGGTCGGATTGTATTTCGCGTGGGAATCCTATCCTAGAAAAGATACTCAAGAGGGCGTCTATTACGTTTGGGGAAGTAATACTCTCCACCGGTATAGCTTCCGGGTACTTAGAGGCTACACAAATTGACGTAATCAGATATCTGTTTTGCTTTGTTGAGACAGGGGAGAGGTCCCACAGCATCTATATTGATTTTTAGAGAATACCTCGAAATAATCGGCACTAATTTCAGGGGTGCTTTCGCCTTATCTCTCGGTTTCCCTACTCGTTGACACGAATCGCAAGTTTTGACGAACTCCTCCACGTCTCTGTACACGTTCGGCCAAAAAAAATGCCTTAGAATTCTATCTTTGGTTTTCGTCACCCCCAGATGCCCCCTATTTCATCATGGCTAAGTTTGTTAATGTCGAGTCTAAACTTTATGGGTACGCATAGCTGTCTGACCTCCTCCCCTCGCTTAGTTTTCGCGACTCTAACTAATTTCCCCCTGATGACCCTAAATTCTTTGTCTATTCCTGTTTGGGCCTTATCCCATAATGGTTTTAGATCGGGGCATTTTCTTTGTTCCTCTTTAAATTCAACACCCTTCACTTTCGCCAAACTCTTTCCCCATCTCCTTCAAAAGCGGGAATGATAAAGCTATCGTCTTCCCCTCCCTCGGACGGGGGGGTAAGTTCAAACTCCGCTTCGTTCGCCTCTTTTCCTTTCTCGGGGGAAAATCTTTTTTGTTTACTTCTAGTCACCACTGCGTTAACCAAGTGCACCCCCTGTTCGTTTGTCTCCAGCAGTTCAGCTGTTCGGTTTCCCAATAAATATAGATCATTGTCACTACTATCCTGTTTTATTGCAGCCTTGGTATAAAATTCTCCTTTCTTCGTTTTGATTTTAATTTTAGCCAGAGGCAAACAGTGGCAAATCTCATCTAACGGGCTTTTCAACCAAACGTATTCACCTAGGAGGTCATCTTCATTAATCCAGCTCCGCGAACAGACGTCTATGGATGACCCGAATCTCTTAGACATACGCGATCAATGCCATTTATTTCCATGTTCATTTTGAATTTTTTAAATGGGTCGTAATTCCCGGTATTTAAAGTTAAATTAGCTACCGTTTCGAAATTATTTTTCCTTAATCTAGGGCACACTGGCTTTATGTGCCCTGTCTCATTGCAGTAGTAGCATATTATGGGCTTCCTTTTCTCAAATTGATTATCCCCGCCCTGGGGCACTCCCTCCTAATTTGAGAACTCCCCTGGCTTACCTCATGCTTATAAGGATCCCTGTTCAAGGGCCCGATATTTTTACCCTTACCACTAAAATGCGCAGATTTATTTTTACTTTCGAAAGGCTGTTTATCAAAGGTTCTACGCTCCCAGGTTTTCGTCGGACCTGTTTTTTATGCACTCTTCTAATCGCCTCAAAATGGTCCAATTTCTCAGCTAAACTTTTAGCCTCCTTGAAACCATCCCACGAATCTAGAAAATGGTCTACTAATTCACTTGGTGCTCTTTTTTTATCTGTTCTGTCACTAGTAGCTCTTTTAATGCGGCGAAATCACCCACTTTCATCCCCGCTAGCCAGTTGTCCAGGTAGGACCTTAGTTCGAATACTAAATCCGCCCACATGGCCCCAGGTCTGCGTTGATGCGACTCAAATCTATCTCTAAGGGCTATCGGCGTGAGTTGGAACCGGGCCAAGAGTAGATTTTTATGTGGGGGTAATCGTCGCTTTTCTCTAAAGGTTCTTTCGCTACTATCTCCGCAATTTCTATGGGAAGTAAAGGAATGAGTTGGGAGACCCATCTATCCTCAGCCACTTTTTCTTTTATAGCCTGCCTTTCAAATATTTCAAAAAATAAATTAATGTCTGCATTTTTTGCATCAAATTTAGGCACCAAGTCTTTTAAATTAACACGTCTATTTACCCCTTGCCCTTCTAAATCGGCAGACGATACACTAACCGTCTCAGTGGCGTTAGACAATCTTAACCGCTCCAACTCATATGCTCTAGTCTCCTGCCTTTCCTTCAATTCCCTGGCCTCCTGCCTTTCCTTCAATTCCCTAGCCTCCCGTTTTTCCGCCAAGATACCCTCCAACAAACTTTTAACCGATTCTTCGTTATAGTCTTCACTCTGACAAATTCTATTCTTAATTTCTGATTTGGTTAGAGTACTATTGACTTCGACTCCCAAATCTATCGCAACCTCTAACAATACCTCTTTTGTTTGCTTTAAAAGAAACGCCATCGTGCTTTAATAAATACAACACTAAATCCAATCTCAATTGTCTCTAAAACAAATCAAATATCCAACATAAATCAACACTACACTATACACTATACTCAGTTGTACTCCACAAACTTATACAACTACCAAACGTAACTAACCGTACACTAAACCTAGACTTTAATTATACTTCACAAAATTATACTCATAACTAGCATAACTAACAGTACCCTTCACAATACCGTGCCAACAAAACAAGTACAACTACTGTATACTAAATTTCACAAATCTAAAACCCCAACAATACTCTACACCATACTGTGCCAACAAAACAAGTATAACTACTGTATACTAAGTTTCACATCTAAAACCACAACATTAATATTTCACATTTATACACTTCATACAAATCTTAAAATCTTTCTAGTCTCTTATTGTTTACCAACGTTACCTAGTCTCTATATTCCTTATTTAAAACATTTTACATACAAAATCAATACTCAGTTGCTGCCCCGAAAATAATCTCAATGAAAAGACTCACCTTCAAATTTATAGAAGACACACAGGAACACTCAGAAATTCTGGCACATACAGGCGGGCACACTTCATCACTATCAGGAACGGGAGACACTTGCATCCAGCACTTCTCACAGCTGGGGACACATCACATAGCAACCAAATCGAAAAAAAACATGCGGGCACACTTCATCACTATCAGGAACGGGAGACACTTGCATCCAGCACTTCTCACAGCTGGGAACTCCAGGAATTAGGCGTCCTTAAATCGCTTCATCACAATCGCACACGGCTGGCATTTTTTTTTCTTCACTTAAAATAAAGGATTCGGGCATCTGTTCACTTAAATGCCGGATCAACACCGCTGCCACCAATTTCATATATTTATATTAGCTGTAACGTCGTGAGTAGCTATCCATCAATAAACAAATCTTTACAGCTTAATATACAAATAAAAGCAAACTTTATTTGCTAACAATTTGTAAATGAAGTAATATAAATCCAGATTAAATGCCAAGCCGGTGTGGTCAGTTCATATGCTCATGCTCAACGCCACCGGCGTTCCTCGTCTTTTTCACTCTCTCTCGGGGGTTTTGTCTTTTCTCCGGTCTTTTTCTCTTTCTCTCTCTCTCCAGGTTTTTTCCGGTCCCTCTTTTTCAAAAACAACCCTTTTTAAACAACAGGGGTGTGTTCACAACACGCCCCTCGCTACTTCTTATTCGCCGGTCAGCAAAGTCTCTCTTGACCTCCCTCGTCCTATTGGCGCATAACACGCCAAAACACACCCGAGCTGTCTGGTCCAAGGCGCCATAGTTCTTTGTCCGCAGCTGGACACACTGGCCCATCACGCCACCTGTTTCTAGTATTCCCTTTCATATAACACTAGAAAAAGACAACATGGTTATTTTTTAAGATAGGCTTCACCTATTGTCAATGGGGCGCCGAACTCTTAAGTCTATTATGCCGACCCGTCTGCAACTCCACTCCCTGAGTTCAGACAATAAACAATGGCCCCATGGCCACGTGCACCGGTCATTCCACAGCTGGTTGATCGTAAAACATTCAGGGACAATCGATGGGTGAGGCACTTGTCCTTGACCAGCTGGTAAAACCATAAAACCTATTGTGACTTGGAAGATGGGGGTTCACTCCCATCGAAGATGTCACAACATTAAAAACTCACTTAGAAAACCATTTGGCAGATAACTGTAATTCAGTATATGCTCTGCGAAAAGTAACATCTTACAATCCTAATGTAAGTTATTGTCATCTGATTGGCAACACCAGAAGTCACACTAATGTTACTTTCATTTGAATTACACGTAACATTTACTACTATACAGTGCAAAATGTATTTTTTCCAAATAAATAAAGAGTTTTGAATTGTCAGTATTTAGTTTTATTATTTTCCCAATAATCACAAGTCAAAATTATTTGAAGGCACGTCTATACCCCATTAAACACTTTTTTAGAAAAATGGCCCGTTGATCCAAAAAGGTTCGCCACCCTTGACTTGGATTGAATCTAGGAACTTTACTTTTAGGGCGTATTGATAGGGGGACAAACTAAACGCTTTTAGAGTGGCGGGGGAGAGGGACGTCCCTCCTTTTCTTTTAGCGTGGACAACCTTCGTACGAGCAGAATTTCCGACTCCAGACGATAAAAGCAGAAGGAGGGTTAAATACCCGAGCGTGACGTTCATTCAAGTTCACTCTCCAGCAAATCGCGCCAATGGAAGTTATCACTTCAAGAAGCATCTGGTGTCTCCCTCTTGGTCCCTCCACAATGGAGGGAGGGAAAGAAGCGTTTCCACATGTTTTGAATCAGTGTGTAAATTTCGTATGCTTGATATGTTTACTTCTTGTGTGTGAAGCTTATTTCTGAAATTTAATTTATTTTTATTATATTTTTGCATTATCCTTGTTTAATAATTAGGTATGAAGTATTTTTCGTAATTTTTTAGCATAATTTTTGTTTCAGTTTAGTATATTTGTCATTTGGTGTTAGTGTGCGAAGCCGGCACCTTCTTGCAGTGTGTGTTTATATATTTATTAATAGTTCTAGATTATTTTTAGCATCCTTATAATAAGTCCTTTGTTTTCATGTAGTTTATTATGTTTATTTACACACGATAATGATTTACAATATAGAATTGAGACCATTGAATTTGGAAAAACTTCTCATATGTGTACAATTAATTATTGGTACATAGTGTATCACTCCACATAAATTCATAAAATAGTGTAATTTATAAGAAACATGTAGATATGAAATGGTCCCATTTTGAAATGTTAATGTTTATACCTTTCATTGTCTGATTCCCTTAGTAATTACCAGCTACAAATATTTAATGTTTTTAGAAATACTATCTCTATAATTTCTCATAGAAGAGTATGGAACATTCAGAAACATGAAATGCAAGTAAATATAATTTTGGAAATAAATTTATACTAAGATTTGTCAATGACATGGATATATTTTCATACCTATTTCTAATGTTTAACAAGAGATTTATACTTGAGAGCAGTGTATAAAATAATAGTTGGTTAATAATGAAAACTTTTGATTAATAATTAGCAACTCTTCTGTGATGGAAATGAAATTGTTTTTAATATCATTTAAAGGTTTGGGATATCTGGAATAATCTAATTATAAACAAACATTTTATATGTCTTATTGTTTGACTTCCTTTGTAATTATTACCCTTCAAAAGGTTTGAATTTTTTTAGAAATGCCTGTCTCCAACATTCAGAAATAAATGAACTTGACCTTTTAAAAATAAATGAAGAAACATGCTTAAAGAAAAAGGCTTTTTAATAAAATTATTTTATAGTAGAACAAATTAAATTGTTTTCATGAAAATTTCTCCTATAATGAAGCAGAAAATTCTTATCGGACAGTTTTATTCAATAATCATACTCATTTTAATATTCATTATTTATTGACACTTAATTTTAACATTACATAAATACACTATAAGTAGATACATCTGACTCTATGAATGTAACACTATACTACACTGGTGTGCAAAAATTAAGGACGAGACGGTTTTTTCAATATAACTTTGTACAAAAGCTTTCCAAATCAACACATTTAATATTGTAAGATCCCCAATACGTAAGGACATGTGTAATGTAAGCAATACTTACTAAAAGAGAAATCAAAGGGATAAAAAGAAGCTTGATTGAAAAAGTAGCATGGAGCGCAATGCGACTGAAGGCCGAAACATCCCTGTGATGGGTGTCCAGCAAGAAACATCCGGTCTTTAGTAGGGAATATGACCTCCCCTGACTGCTAGGCAGGTTTCACAGCGTCTGCTCATGCTGAGAATGAGGGTGTCAATGAGTTGTTGAGGCATTGCTGCCCATTCGTCTTGCAGCGCCAATCGAAGCTCCCGAATCGTTACTGGTGGTAAGGTACGAGCTGCCAAGCGTCTGCCTAGAAAATCCCATACATGCTCGGTGGGATTGAGATCCGGAGATCGCGCCGGCCAATCCATACATTCAATATCCTCACTCTCTAAGAGCTGTTCGGCAGCTACTGTGCGATGACAGGGTGCATTGTCGTCCATGAAAAGGAACTACAGACCCATAGCGCCTCTAAAAAGACGCACATATGGAAGAAGAATCTCGTTACAATAACGGGTCCCGTTGACTGAACCTGCGTCGAAGATGTGAAGGTCTGTACGACTACCAAGCATGAGCCTCCCCAAACGAGAACACCGCGACCTCCATACCTGTCCCTTTCAATGATGTTCGAGGGATGATTGCGGCTTCCCCGCTCTTTCCAGATGAGTATGCGAGGAGAATCGCTACTCAAACTGAATCTGCTCTCATCTGTAAAGAGTACTCGTCCCCATTCATTGTCTCTCCAATTCCGGTGTTCCCGACACCACAGAGAAGGCCTTCTCCGATGGGCAGGCGTTAAAGGTACACACCGTACAAGGCGTCGTACAAACAGACCACCACCGTGCAGTCTTCTGGCCACGGTAAAACGCGATATCCGTCGTCCAGTCGCCTGTGTCGTGTGTCTAGCGATTTCTCCCGCTGTCTGCCGCCTGTTTCTTCTGGCCTGTAAGACAATGCACCGGTCATCTGCGGGTGTGGTTTCTCGTGGACGACCACTACTGAACCCCCGGATAGCTGTTCCTGTAGTTTTGAAATAGTCTCCAAAGTCGTGAAACGATGCTGTGAGCAATTCGAACTCTGCAGCCACACTTGTCACACTGCGGCCTTCCTCCAACCTCCCAATGATTCGACCTCGGGTAAAAGCATCCGGATGTCATCTAACAGATTAATTATTCGCCATTTCTTGCTGAGGCAGCAACTCGGTGTGATTTTAACTGCTATACGGCGTGCAATCTCTTTGCCAGAAATACTGATCTTACACCGACAACATGCTTTATACTACTCAGACACTCCCCCATTACGTGTACCTGCATATCTGCGCATGTGTTACCGTACATCCCCTTACTTAATCTCCTGATTGGTCTTTCTGTCCGCTCTGCCTCTTCGTTCAGCTGATATGCTAATTTTTCGACTTCGTCCTTAATTTTTGCACACCAGTGTATAAGGACAAATAGAGGATCTAACTGCCAATATTTAACGTGCATAATATCTTGTTATTATATTTCAATTTTTATCTTATTGATAATATCTAATAAAATTATCTGGAAACCTTATAAATGGCCTTTTCAATTTATTTACAAGAAAAAAATAGTAATTATCATCAACCCAAACAAATAAAATGATACCATAAAAAAATTAAAGAAAATCCTCTCTAATTCACAGATTAAATAGCTTAAAAAGGTCAAATTATGCAGACTTTCTGAATTTTTCTCTTACTTTATTTATCTCATTAGGTTTATGACATAAAAACTTAAATTTTTAAACACCACCACGGGCAATTAAGAGTAAACAAACAAGTAATTGGATTGTCTCTTTTCTTTAAAATTAATTAAATCTTCAAGAAAAACAACCAGCTATGTGATATTGGAACTAGAAAGCAAAAACAGGAGACTGCATTATGTTTGTAGGTTGTCAATAAAACTTTTCATAGTATTTTTGAGAAATTGTGCATGTTATGGATCCAGATTAAATGAAATATTCTAAGAATTTTAAAATTTCAGATCTTAAATCTATACAATCAACTTACTGAATTTACATAAAACAAAATAGAATACTTAAATCATGCAACTTATAGAAAGAAGTTTTGAATATAAAAAAAATACACAAATAAAATGGCAATGTAGCAATGTTTTTATTTGTTTTTGAATTTCACACTATATATATAATTGCAAAGTTCCTACAATCTGTTCCTTTAAAATATACGAAGCATTATCTTCTGTTTTAATGGGAATATTTCATCAAACTTAAACTTATTTGGATTAATGTATTGACATGTTATTTCGTTATCACTGATTATGCATCTAAAGTATCCTTTATACAAAATTATATTTACACTAAAAAAATTGAAAATGAAACAACATTAAGAAAATAGATTTAGAATTCTTGCTCTGAAGTTTGATGTTTGAAAATATATTAACTTCAAATATAAAATTAATTACTTCAAAGTTTGTCTAAGAAATGCTAAATCAGTACTCATACCATTCCAAAATTTGGAACATACATATTAAACTGCCAACTAATTTCGCCAATCAAAAGACATCCGAATTTTAAAAAATTATATCACTATAATTACTGTGTTCAAACATGATCATGAACAGTTTCTACTATTGGTTGTATATCGTAGCATTTGGCGGTTTTATGATTTTAAGAAATTAGAGAGTCTATATTATAATATACAAGTGCTTCAAATTTGCCCTCTCAATACACGTCACACAAAAAAGATCAGTGATTTTGGATAATTAACCCAATAAAAATAATTTTGAAATTTTTCTGAAATTACCTTCATTTTTTTACTGAATTTTGCATTAATGTAGATTATTGCGAACAGCAATTTGTCAAGTTATTCCTTTAAGGGTAAATAGAGAAATGAAAAAAGGTTATATTAAAATTCCGAATACTTCTCTATTGCTTTTAGAAAGTAAATATCCTACAGAATCAAATGTTAATATGTAAAATCATATTTGGTTTCATGATCTTAAATACTGATAAATATCATAGAACTGATCTAAGAACACTTCTTGGGTCAATATTTGTAAATAACTCAATACAACAAATTTATTCAGGACTTAAATTTATAAGCAGGATAGTATCAATACAGATGAACCTCTTAGACTTTAATACTTATGTAAAAATTAAAATCCAGAGTATTCTTATTCTTAATACATTCCAGCTGAGGTTGCATAGATTTCTTTAATACACTGTGTTATACTTCAAGAATATGTGTGCAGTCTATATGTGAAACTTATCATCAAAATTAATGAATTTTACATTTTGATAACCCTTGTGCAAATATCAATATATGTTATCCATAGTAAAAAAAATGTACATCTGTGTGACAAATTTATACCAATCCAATTCTGAAAAACAGATGTTGTGTTAAGAAATCCCTATACTACATAATAAATAGATACACCACAAAAATATTTTATAATTTTTATTTTTCTGTGTAAAAGAATTATGGATTCAAAAATGACTTGTTATTCTGCCCATGCAGGAGAGAACATGACTTTTATATTCAATACATACACACAAATTTAAATTCCATAATATACACAATTTAATTAAAAAATTTTAATGCCTTAATTTTTTATCACATTCAGAATGAAATTTTCGATAAATAATATCTTTTTACTAAAATGGTGCTGCGAATAAAGGCTTTAAAAATGTTGCATAATTTTTTTACATACTTTTTTTACTTTACAAAAAATATTTACATTCCTGTAGATATCTATCCAAATTCCTTTTAGCAGAAGTTTCTTTTGTGAACACAAAAATAGTAGGAATGGAGCTGGCGACGATTTCTAAATGTTTGGTATTGAAAACAAGCCTATTCAAAGTGGTCAGAGCATAATAAGTGAGGAGATGACTTAAAATCCTTACGCATCATCATGTTAACTAAACACTCGAATTTTTTTAACGGGATACTAAAAAAAGATTTTTTTCCTATACAATCATCTGATCTTTTACTGCAATCGAGTTATAATGTAAAAGAGCAAGAGCAAAATAGTACACAAAAGAAGTGTTGGGTTAGAGTTAAGCGGGAAACAAACCAAAACATATTCACGTGCTCTCCTCAACACAGGATCGTCACGTCACATGGATCAACCTCATTGATTTTTTAAAATCAAAATTCAATTTAATTATGTCAAATGATCCAAATGAAGCTCGAGAAAGTATGGAACAACGCTTTACGGAGTTTTTTTTATAGATATTTAAATAAAATTTTGTGAATCTCTAAAGGATTTATAACCTATTTCAGCTACAATAAATCCATTGTTTCCTTCTTAGAATACAGAGAATTCCCAAATATGATTGTATATTTTGTACAAAAATATTACTCTATGAGTACAGACATATGAATAAATAATTTTATAGTACAATACTAATATCCCCTTGTTTTTTATTCACCAAACTAATCCCTGAAATAACATTACAAAATTTGAAGTTATCACTTCTATCCTGGGGTCATAAGCACACACACTTTTTTTTGTTCACACTTTACAAGCCTACCCTCTCTTTGTGTATCCTTTCATGTAAGGTCGCCTTCATTCCTCACAGCTTGCGTTCTAAAATGCTGATGCGATACCAGTTATTCGAATGGGATCCTTCTCTCTCGTGATAACGTTTGTAGAGTAGAAGAGGTGTTCTTTTTTGAGCTTGTAGTCACTAATTTTGTATTTATTCAATTTCCGACAATTTTAAGTTCAGGAGATGCACATTCCTAAAGTTTTATGACGGCAATAAGTCACATGGAAGGAACCACAGAAAAATAGTTATCCGGCTATGTGAAAGCATTCACTGCATGTTTCTAACTTCGATATACAAGAACGTAGATGTTTATTTCTAGGTTTTATTACACCAAACTGCGTTTGGCCAACAATGAACAAGACCCGAAATATAAATTAATGATTAGGAGAAATGACACTTTGGCGATTTAAAAACTTTTGTAACGAGTTTTCGAATCAATTTACAACAGTTATCTGATCTTGTATTCGTTTCAAATATTCAATAAAATAGCCTCAGAATGGTCGAGCATTATTATTTTGGAAAGGAGATGTATTACCCTACATAAAAAGTGAGAATCACTTATAATTATGGGGAAAAAAGAAGGAAAAAAGCATATTTTCTTTTTCATTTCGATACTTTAATTATTCCATAAGTCAAATTGTTTCAGTTATGTTAACTAATTTTCAGACAGAGTTTAAAGCATTTAACAAAATATCTCGTAGTGTATTTACTTTTCGTAATTACTATATTTGAAAAAAATTCTACTGTTATTGTAAGAAAAAAAAACTTCTTTTAGAGTTTGAAAAAAGGGGGAAATGCAACAGCGCAGAACTTAGGGAGCAAAGATATGTAACAAAAGCAAATATTTCTTTCTTGCTTAAGCATTTTATAAGACGAGGCATTTTTCTTATGTTTTTGAATTGAAATAAATGTGTATAAAGGAGAATGTTTTACACGTTCATTTCAATTAAATTTTAAAGAGTTCGGGATTAGTAACTTCACTTTTTGTTTTCCAGTTCCTAAGCTTCCGATTTTATATATCAATCTTTATTAATAAAAATGTAATGTGTGCTTGTTCAAAGCTGCTAATCTCCGAAAGTACTTGGCCATTTCCTCTGAAATTTTGGAATAACGTTACATTTGAATCTGGACAGGTTTTATGCACTTATTATTTCGTAATTTTCTCTAAAACTTTTGAAGTTTAATTTTTAAGTGATATTTTGGTGTTATGATGTCATATAATGTCACTCTAGTGATTGCAATACCGGTATACCCAATACCGGCATTTTGAGCCATTTGTACAATTTTAAAATACCGGTATTCACAAGTTTAAATACCGGTTTTTTCGGTATTTACTAGAAATTTTTTAAATTGTCTCCAATATATGTTCATGGATAGCCAACATAGCAAATATTATACTTTTTTTTGTTTTTATGTCTCCTTAACGGGTGAAAATAATTAGACTGTGAATGTCAAGTTTCATCGTGCAATAAAGAGAAGTGACAAAATATGTGAATCATCCAAGGAGGCGGGCCAAAACTATCCTATTACAACTCAGAGCGATACTGCACACGCGCAGGATTCGTAGTCTGATATTTGTATCTGTGAAACCAAGGCTGTAGTAGTGAAGAAAGTGCGAAATAGTTCGATATTTTTAAATTGGTAAGTTTGCTATTCATATTGTGTTTCTATATTATTCTTGAGAGTTCAAAATATTTTTAAAACACTCATAAATAATACCTATAATAATGAATAAGAATAACTTAAAAGAACATAAAAAATCAGTTGATAATAAGTCGGCTGGGTTTCATTATTTATATTATGAAAAGAATATGGGGGCACAATGTAAAAAATGTTCCAGAGTTAATAAAGGAATGGAGGAAGTACACGCGGACTCCATACACATTTAAAAAAGAACCACGATACAAATTTGTAAAGGAGGAAATAATCTAATTGCGATGAAGATACAAATTTAAACACAGTTTCTAAGCCCAAGCCATTAAGAATTTTAGGTTGTTTTGAAAGAAAAAAAGATAATTTGGATTAAATTCTAAGGAAAAATAAAAACATTAGATGGTTTATCATTTCGAGTGTTTTGCACTTCTACTGAATTAAGAAAATCACTATCCTCCAGAGGTTTTAGAGATCTACCGACATCGATTATTGATATATTAATACTGTAAGAAGAAGTGTTATTGATTAATTGTTATTGTCGATTTATTTGAAGATGAGGGATTTAGAGGTGAATATTTGGAAAAAGAGAGAGAGAGAGACAGTATATCGCGTACTGCTAATAACAGAACCACCAACTAGCGTAGATAAGGAAAGAGCGTTTTGACAGCTGGTATTGTTTGCACAAAATTATGTCCCAGGCTTAATGACAGAACAATTAATGTATTCTGTTTTTTAAGATCACATTTTTTTAAAAATTTGTAATCGCACCACAGACTGTATTGTGATATTTACACTTTTTTGTGATTTAAATAAATAAGATGTTTTCTTTACTTTTTGTGATTCTTTATATACTGTTATAAATTATAAATTACAAAATATAATTTGTTATATTTACACTCTCTAATAAAGCTGACAAATAAAACAAAGAAACACACACACACCTATGATTTTTTTTCTTTTTCTAAAATTTCTAATACCGGTATTAAAACCGGTATCAAGGTATTAAGATCTAAAAAATACCGACTACCGGTATTGAATTTTTGGTCCGGTATTGCAATCCCTAAATGTCACATTTCTTTCTGAATGCGAATATTTATGCTTTACACGCAGTTTTTTTGGGATTAATACATATTTTTACTATAGTTATGTTTGTTGATTGCCATATTTATTCATTTTTTTCTTCTTTGATACGTAATTAGTATTTTTTTTCTAATAGATCAATTTTTTAAAAATTATTCTTTTAACAACTCAAATTTTGTTTTGTAGTTTTGGCAACAATCGGATAGCATTATCGCGGGATGTTTACAATTTTGCTTATATTTTACATCGTGTTTCTTTCTGTAATTTTAAGGTATCCGACTTCGTTCGGAACCGTGATTTTGCAAAAGCGTATAAATGGATAATATTTATGATATTTAGTGTCACTTAGACTAGAAAATGTATATAAAATTGTTTTAAGAGTAATATTACAATAAAAAATTATTTAAGTACAATATTTTTTTTAAAAAAAAGGAACATGGAATTATCAATTTTCAAAATATTCTGCTTTTGTCAAAAGTGCTTCTATTATAATAATATTTTGCCTGTATATAGCTCAGACCTCGCTACAGAGGCTCAACTAAAATTTTTGAAATATATAGCTTAGAAGTGGGTTTATTCATGTTTTGCGACAGGGGAGAAATTTTAAGAAAAAACTGCCATTAATTATTTCAATTGGTTGTAACTCTGAAAATAATGTGAATTTTTCAAAAACCATAGTTGAGCCTCTGTACAGAGGTCTGGGCTACATACAGGCAAAATATTATTATAATAGAAGCATTTTTCACAAAAGGAAAACATTTTGAAAAAAGATTATTCCAAGTTAATTTTTTGCCGAAATATTGTATTTAAATAAAATTTTTTTTGTCAAAATATCCTTAAAACAATTTTATACATGTATTCTAATCTAAGTGACACTAAATATCATGAAGGTTATCCATTTATGCGCTTTTGCAAAATCCCGGTTCCGAAAGTAGTCGGATACCTTAAGCTAAATTTATGTCTCCTTATTAAGCAAAGATGAAAATTATAATTGACTTCTGTGCCCTACTTATTTTTCTGCCAAATAGTTGTTAATATTTCCTACAGTTTTGAAGATAACACAAGACTGGCTGCCTGATCTCCACAAAAGCGAGTTGCGAACCGATTGAAATTTTCCGCCCATTTTATCTTTTTTGGACCATCCGGTCTAACTTAAACTTTTTAAGGTAAATTTTAGTTTAGTTTCTCGATTTAGAGGCTCCCGCCCATAGGTTGAAGCAGAAAAGAAAACATATTTGTTGCACTAATCCAAAGAAGTTCACAATTTCAGTTGCAATCTTAACTAATTCTGCACGTACCAGATCAAGAGAATGTGCAGCAAACTCGACATAATTAGCAAATTTGTTTTTTTTTACTTTTAGAAGAGCTGGCACACCATTATATTGACCTGACATATTGGCAGCGTTGTCAAATGACTGTCCCCTACAATTATCCAACAACAGTCTATTTGTTTCTAAAAATTCTTGTAGAGAATTAAATAAGTATAAGCCAATGTGACTACTAATCTTAATTAATGGGGCACACCTTTCATACACTTTCCCCCGAAAACAATATCGTAGTACAATAGCAAGTTGATCAGTGTGGGACAAATCTGGTGCTGAATCCATCACAATTAAATAGTACTTTGTGTCATCATTGTTTATCTGAGTTGAAATTGTTTTAATTATTTTCTTGCCCATGATCTTAATTATTTACTCATATATTGTTTTTGATAAGTACGGTATTAACGATTTTGGTCGTAATTCTCGCTGTTCAATAAGTTCACAAATGAATGGATCGAACTCATCTAGCAGTTTCAGGGCACCCATAAAATTATCATTATGAGGAGAACCAAAAACTTCCTTAGTACCTCTAAATGCTAAACCTATTATAGCCAAATACTTTACTGCCGCAATAACACGTTTGAGGACATTGTGGTAGTTAGTATTCTGTATCTTTTCTTAGTTGCTCCTGTAACTGTTTATCTAAAACAGACTTTTTTTCGTGTCAACCAAACTAACATTGAATTTTTATGTTCAATAGAATTTTCATGATTTTCTTAACAACTTGTAAATTGTTTCCAATCAGAAAAGCCAGTTGTGTATTGAGAATTTGTTTTAGAAAAACTGTTTGCAGGTCAAACAAAAAACACTACTAATACTGGTTGAATAATACAGCCAAGATCTTTCCAGCACTTGGCCATTTTTAAGTTTTTTAATGAAATGATTATTCGAAAATGATCTCTTTTGTTCTTTGTATTCTCTTACCGAAACAGAATATATATTGTTTGGATCTTTATTTTGAAAATAACTCATTTCATGTGAAAGGATATAATCAACAAAATTATTACTTAGCGATTAAGGCCACGAACCCACGTCAACGTGTTTCTTAAACTCCACATTTTCTAAACACTTTTCTGTCAGGGCATTACTGATGCCCTCTGGCTGAACAATATCTTTTTCAAGAAGGCTGCTGGTCATCGAGATCTTGCATATTTTCCTCATTAACATTTGTTTGTTGTGTTTCTCCGTTTTCTTTGGCTAAGTTCCTTTCCCTTTCGCTTGCTAATGTATCAATGTTTGTTATATTCTTGTTACTTTACACCATTGTACGAAAATTTAAAATTTTGACACATTTAATTTTTTTTTCTCGATTTAACAGTAATTTTCTTTTTTCCGCTACACTTTTATATTTTCTGCCAGACATATTTATATTGTTAACTAAGGACTTGATTTTACTGAAAATAAATTTAAAAGTTTAGGTCATAAAATTACAATAACACAACCGACTGTGCTTAAACTAAAAATATTATAAAAAATTTTTACAAAACAATATAGCATATTTCTGAGATATTTTTTTAAAAAACCCATCTAATTTATTAAAAAAAAACAAAAAAAATCATTGTCTATACTCGCTAAAACCTAAAACGCTGGTGATAATTATTTATTGGCCCATCAGTTTAAAGGGATTTTTATAAGAATAAATCATAATAAATTCCTTTTCTCCTGTTCAATTCTGATCTTTTATGTCCAAATGAATCGTTCAATGTATCCTGCTTATGACAGTAATCATTTTTGTTGTCCAGTAAAAGCTAAAGAAATAATGATTCCTTTGAAATACCACCTAACAGATAGCATCACCTTTATTTGATGAATATTGACTCGAGAACTTTTGTCACCTGGGACAAAAATACATAATGTCACCCCTCCTCAAAATAAAAAATATATTATGGAAAAGGATAAATTGTTCATATATACACATCTACAAAATCTGAATAGTTCGCACCAACAGAAATTACAAACAAACAAGAATTACAAATCTTTCTGATCAATTTCTTAAAATCCATTTATTCAGCTAATTCATGTTCGATAGTCAATACAGCTGAATCATTTAATCTCTTAAAGTAGAGAATGGTAAGAATTTGTTAATGAATTTTAATATTGAAGAACTCGTCTCTCCATTTACTACACTTATTTACAAACAAAGCAAAAATTTTAATGCAGTAACAAAATTTGGGGATTCAATTGGATTTTCTTTTTTGCCTAATAAAATAGAAACTGTCACTACCTTATTTGCAAGTTCAAGCACGTTTATACCCACTGATTCCTTATCGGTCAAAATTATTTCTGAATTTTTACAGTTTTTAGTTACTAAATTTTTAAAGGTTTCTTTTTTAAATCATATGTATTGTATAAAAATTGATAACTATAGCTGTGAGTATTCATTTAATTAAATCTACAGTCTAAGGTATTAATTGCTTGATCAATTGTGCAAAAATAAATAATAAAAACTATCTTGAATTTTAATTCAGGGTCGTCCACTGGATCATCTTGTGCTTCATAATAAAAATTAATATTTCTTTGTCGAATTCAGTAATATGACTGCGTCATCTCAAAGTTAGCAGGGATCACCTCAAAGTCAAAGTTAGTCCCGTCGAACAGTTCTTTTGTATATCAGAGCATTTCGTTGAAAGCCACATCCGATCAAAGATTCTTAAAAATCATTGCGACTTCTTAAGAATTTGATGAGATTTTTCAAATTCCTATCGTAAATTTAAAAGAAAGAATAAGAAGCCCATATTTTTTACATTCATTGAAATACTGTACTTACGTATACTTAATATATTTGGAAATGGAAATTACATGGCAATACATTCTAACAAAGTAGCTTTTTCAAATTAAAACTATGCCGTCGGAGAATATAACATTTAACTTTTTTTCCCAACAAACCCAAATATAAATCTGTATATAGCGCGCACAAAAGATTGCATGGGTTTAAATAAATTTGAATTTAAAAAGGTGTTTTACTTATACACACACAATTTCCAAAGAATAAATACTTTCTCAAATCTCATTAATATAGAACTAGAAATAAATGACCATAGTAAATCAATCTTAAAAGAACTAACACTAATAAAAATACTTAAAAAGTAGACTGTGATACTTAAATAATAATAGTAAATACATTATAGTTCTCAGTCCAATAAAGTTCCATTTTTTGGCTCCCCCAAAAAATATTTTGACATTTTGAAATATTTTTAATACTATTTATTAAAAATATATTATTTTATTATAACACATGTAATTATTAAAAATATATTTAAAATAATAACAAAATAATATTACTAAATTTATCTTCTTTTAAAGTAAAAGAAGAAAACATTGAAATAACACATTAACTATTGATCCAATTCAAACTTTGAACATTCAGATGGAATTTTAAAAAATGCCTTTAGGATACTTTAATCAACGACAACACAATGACTTATAAAAATGTTCTAATAATAACAAAAAGATTTCAAAATTGTTCACTGAATGCAAGAAAAAAGGAGAAAAAATCTGCAAATACGTATTTTATATTGATTTCGCATTCAGTGATTCAGGGGGAAAAACCGAAATTTACTATAAGCAACAGACAAATGAACTGCAATTTTTTTTAATACAGAGAACAATAATGGTGGTTGTGCAATGACTCGTTCCAAAAATGAAAGTTATCTTATGAGAAAAGATTTGTGTCAACAATATTACTTCAATTAGATCCAAAGAAAAGATTTTAAAATCCATATACTGTTACTATTGACACATACATGCAAAATAATTTCATTGACAATAAAATAGCCTAGTTTTCATTTAACTCAGTAAGCTTTTTAATTAAAATCGTTAAACAAAGTATTTTATTTTTACAGATTGATTTTTTTTTCATAAAAGCACAAATACAATATGCTTTTCCTCCACACTTTATCTTAATATTGTAAAAGTACAGTTGTGTCTCCCAATAAGGGACTTTGACACAGTATGTCTTTGTGCCAGAAATTTAACCCAACCAATCTAATGCAGACATTGCATATTTTGTCCTTTAATTCTAAGAAATGTAATTTAATTAGAAATTCCAGCTGCATCAGGCTTTAAATAAATTATATATAGGTAAGGACCTTTTAGTCACAGATTTTTTTTAAAAATTTCATGCTATGTAAAAGGAAAATTCTTAATTGAAAAAGTTTAATTATCGCATGTGTGAAATAATCAATTGAATTTTGTAATAGAAATTTATTGAAAACAATCAGTTGCACAGATTTTTTTTAAAGCATATGTATCGTGTCAGCTTTAGACCACATTTTTATTTCTAATGTAAATTCAAAGAAAAAGCGCACCACCACAAGGTGCAATCACTTTATTATCTGTTTTGTCTATAAACTGAAGAGTCTAACCGATTGCGTTGCACTTATTTGTTTCGATTTCTTTTCTCTTTAGTAGTTACTTTGATTTATCAGGCCGTCAATATAGTTGATTTATTTAGAGGAAAACACAAACTTGTCTTTGAAATCTTTAAAATATTACCATTAAAAAATTCAAAATAGTTAAAAATTAAAAACATAATTACCTACGTGCTTATTTCAGCTGGCCAATTTCTTTGAAAATGAGTCTTTTGATGGTATAAATCACAACCGCTTATTTTAAAGTAACACTCAGGAGTAAAATGAAACATCTACTGTGTAGGTCTCTATCTTCCAAAAAAGCTCCCCCGTCCCTTTTTAGTTATATGACACCGATATCCTGTGGGCGTTAGGAAAGTCCGTTGTGACCCCACTATAGGAATGAGAGAAAGTTGCAAAAAAAGTGTAAACACATAAACCAGAAACATTTCAATGTCCATGTAAACACGAGGAAAAAAGAATCCAGAAGATGCTGTCGTAGACCCATATTTACGCTTCATGTACTGCCTATAAATTATTAATTTCCGCGTATTTGGTGGTAGGAAGGAACAAAAATAAATTGCTCTCGCTCTCGAAAATAAAAATAAATTCGATATGGCATTTCGGGTATTTTATTTCTGATTTGCACTTTTTTACTGGTTTATTATTTCATTACTATTTTGAGTGTAAGCATCTTTTTCTGTTTGTTAACTTCAACGTGGAGCGGGGACCCTAGAACTCCGGGGCCCTTGGGTAGCAGCCCATTTAGCTCATACGTAGATCCGGCCTTGGTTCCACGCACCATTTTTATTTACACTTTGGAAACATGGAACATAATTATTTTGTTTTTGACTGAATTGAAAAGTCGACCATTGCTAGTAAAATTTGTAACGATTAAAAAAATAAAAATTGTATTACGTGGCAATTTGACTTTGCGAGTGTACGGGCACCCGACCTCGGGATACAAGTAGACATGTTTATCTTGACAAGATCTCTTCACTGCACTAATATAGAGGGAATCCCGGGAAATCGTCAGATTTCAGTAATTTTTGTATTTCCGGGAATGGCACGGGGCATAAATAATCTATGAAGTAGCTATTTTTTACTGGACTATGGATTTCAACCTCGGCTTTAAATTTTAGCTGACCCTACTGAGGCAATTTACGATCGTTCACCCGAAACTTCCTAGACAGAGGAATTATCATTTCTCCAGCTGTAGGGTAAGCGCGTAATAAGAGAAAAATATCACCCACGAAGAATCGAGAATTTTTTTCAGCTTGTCGTGGGAAAGAGTAAAACCTTGAAACGTTTTGGTCAAATCAGTTCCTGTCTATCGAACAACGCTTCCTGAATTGAAAGTATTTAGTTTTTAAAGAAATAGCATTTCGTAGCCTCTGATCAAAGTTCCGAGATCCGAATAACGTAGTAAGTATTAATACTTAAAACTATTTATTTAAGTTTTTTTTAAAAAAATTCGGATACTTGTCTTTATTATGAGCTATTTAATTGAATTGGGGGAGATTATTTTTAAGCAATCTCGCAACTTTCTTTATTCATTATTTTTCTTAAACAAACTTTCGTGTGTGAGATTCTTACATTAATATTTATTTATATTTATGTAACATTAATACAGCAACTCCATAAACAAGAAATCGGTAACAGCATCTGCAAAATAAAGATAGTGTGACATATTTATTCATTATAAACTAAATAAATTCTTTTGTATTCGAATTAGTAAAATAATTTCTTTCTTCAGAACAATTATTTATTCCTTCGAAATACTTCTTTCTGCAGATATTTTGTTACTAACTACATTTGAAAACTATTTATCAAAACATTTGAGAGATTTCATTTGAGGTCAAAGATAGAATTTAAAATTTCTGTGCCTGCTTCAAAAAATTATACTAAATTTGCAGGGAGCACGGATGAAAATACATTTGATACACTATTTATTATTTTAAACAGTTTCAGTTTTATTGATTGTTCCATGATATACATTTTTAATAAAATGTACACACAAACGTTTAAAAATCTGAACATTTATGAGTCGAAGCGAAATCGAAAATTGAAGAAAAAAAACAGTTATTTATTTTCCTTATCTTGTGTAATAACTATTGATATTATTTAAAAATAACTTGTTTTTAAATTTTTTGAAATTTTGGTGTATTTCCGGGAAGGGAAAAAACCGGGAAATCAGAAACATTAATTACTATGTTACGGGTGACAAATGTGCATAAAACAGAATATTTCGCTTAGAGCAGCGCTCGGCAAATTGCAGTTCTTCAAAATTCTGCTGTTATACATGTTACCGGCAAAGTATGAAATCCGTCATTCTATAGAATGCCTGGGCATTGTAAAATTAACCGGCAATGTATGGAATAATTCATATTTCACTCATTGCCTAGTTAGAATACCTAATGAGAAACTGGCAAAGTATGAAATACATCTCCGATTCGTTTCGAATATTACGTGGCAAGACACGAGACATTTAACCCGAGCCTCAGGTTCTGAATTTGTCCGTTGCGCTTTGTGATTTATTCGGGAATATCAAAATGCTTAATTTTACTTAAATATGTTCAACAAAAAATTGATTTTTTCCCCGTGCTGCACATTGGCGTAACCAGCCCTGAGTAAGCCCCGTATTGAAAATTCGTTGGGGGCCCTTTTGGAAAATAAATAAAAATGACCGCATTGATAAAACTTATTCGAAAGTGTCAAAATAAGTATGCATTGACATATGTATTGAAAAACTTTATTACTTAAGAACTAGCTTGTTGTTAGTTGTTTAATAGGTGCTTTTCTCGATTTTTTTTCTGGCAAATTCATTAATAATAATATCCATATCAGATGATTTTAGTTTTTCAAGTTTATTTGTTTCTGTTGACAGTATTTTTAAGTCCGAAAACCGATTTTGGCCTATGAAAGCTATACGATGAATTTTAATAATTTTTAGCTTAGAAAACCTTTTAGCTGTTGCAGTTGTGACAGAAAAGGTAAAAAGTAGTAGGCCTGCTATAAGAACATTCAGAAAACTGTAGGCTATTGAAATTAATTGATAATAGTTTTGTGAGTACCTTAATACTCAAATTCGGATTTTAATCAGCTTTACAATTAACTAAATACAAGTAGCGGTGAATATAATTAAAAAGGATTATTTCAAATACAATTAATTTATTGTTCTATGTGTTGAAGCAATATGGTACACATTTCTCATTTTATTTTAATTTACTGAAACAAGCATAATTTAAAAACCATGATAAATGTATGGAATTTTTAAACTACGTTCTTAATTTTATAAGAATAAGAATTATTTTTGCGTGAAAAATGTTTTGAAGTGTAATTCAAATTGCCATTCAAGCCTACCATGTTGCAACGAGAAGGTTAATTTTAATTTCTTATGTTTTATATGAGAGAAAATTTTGTTTTTTTTTCCTTAATAAAAAAGACATAAAATTAGTTGGTACAACTTTCATTTTGTTTTTATGTATAATTTTTTAATGGCATTCTTTATTTCTTCAGAATAACATTTGAATTTTTAGGAATGTGCGTCATTGATATAAAAGCCTTATCTTGACCTTTTTTCATACTTTGCCTAAATAGCTCAAGGCATTCTATAGAATGCCTAGGCATTCTATTATTACATACTTTGCTTAGGCATTCTATACAATGCCTAGGCAAAGTATGTAATAATTCTCCTGTTTCATACTTTGCCTAAAAGCGTCAGCCATTTCATACTCTGCCGGTAACATACACATTTAAAAATTATGTCTGCTAAAAAGAGTTATTTTCTTTTCCTTTCAAATTTATAAATATCTCTTGGGAAAAAAACACTCGTATTTACATGCACATTTAAATATTTGGCTGGCTTACTAACATAATTTATTGTTAAACTAGCTGCATGGCCCGGCTTTGTACGGGCTATCTCTACTTTTATAAATTTTCCCTTTCTTTCACAAAATCAGAACTTCTGATACTCATTTTCAAAATGATTTCCATCCCCCCTCCACCGCTTAGTCCAATGTTGCTCGGGCGCTTTCTCTTTTCCTTATGACACCAGCATTTCTCTGTGTGTGTTTGTACGCGCACAAAGTGGGTGATTTCTAAAATTATGTAAAAAAATTTCCCTTTTTCGAAATTTGTTCCATTCCACTTATTTTGATTTAAGACAGGTTTCTTTCCCCTCTCTATAGCCCGAACACGATTTTTTTAGTGTAAAATTATTGTTCTATCTTCCCCTCCTTCTCACAGATAAGATATAGCTTCAAATTTCGATGTATGACTTATAAAAAAAAATATTGCTTTAGAATTAAAAAATTATTAATGTGAAGCAATAAATAGAAAAAGATTCTGATGCTAAGAGTAAAACAAAAAACGTTCATCATTTTTTTAATAATAGTTAGTTTCTAAGAATCTAAAATAATAAAATAGATTTCTGATTTTCATGAATCAATCAATTGTTATATATAGTTAGCTTAAAAATGTCTCTAAAATGTATTTTGATCCAAAATAATAGACGATGTACTTTTTAATTAACAAAGAATTCCTTTAGTAATGAAATAATAGAAATAATCCTTTTAAAAAACACACACATATATATATATATATATATATATATATATATATATATATATATATATATTTATAAAATTCAAATTTCTATAAGTAATAAATAAAAGAAAAATTTACAGATAGCTATCGAAACGATTGCTTTTTTCTGAATGTTTGAATGTTTGACTAAACATATAAATGTATATAAGTTAGAAAAAACAGTATGGGGGAAAGCCTAGATATATATATTTATACAGGGTGTTTCAGCTAAGATGTTACAAACTTCTAGGAGAGGTAGGGGACAACAAGACGACTCGAAGTATATAGGCAATGCTGGGTCGGAAATTCTTTCCTAAGGCTCCACGCGCCGACAAAATTTAGGGTGCAAAACTTCAACTGGTCTTAAAAACGGGGGAAATTGTCGAAACGCTTTGGGTTTTGGTCAAAATTATTGTTATTATTTATTATTTCATTAAAAAATTCTGAGCAATATTGCTGCTAAAACATCGCTAGAGGGGTGCCTTAGACTTTGGAACGCTAGGGAAAAAAATTTTCAATATTTTTTTAAGTTTTTTTGATGGCTTTCATAAGTTGAAACTTTAACTTGAATTTTGATACCAGATTTGGTATCCTCCGGGGAAAATTGATGTAAAAAATCGAACATTGTTCAGGGCACTTAAAGCACAAACGGTGCTAAAAAACGAGCAAAATGTTGAATTTCGGTGCGGTTTGCGCGAAACGCATTCCGTTACTGACTAATTTGTTCAAAATAAATTTTGACTTGGTAGCCATTAATCAAAACCAGAGGGGCGCTTTCAGACATTGCAACTTGGAAACTCATTTGGATAATTTTGTGGTTGGGTGTAAGCCGAATAATTACTAGCAATTTTCCTCCTAAATGAGATTCGTGTGTTGCAAAAAAGTAATTTTATAGCAAAATTTTTAGTAAAAGAGGGTAAAAAACACAAGTACCAAATCACAAGAAGTAAAACACAAGGAAAGACTCAAAATAGGAGGAAAAAAGCTGTTTACTAACTGCTATGCATAATCATAAAAGAAAAAAGTAAAGAAAAGAAGGAAAAAAAAACTGCTGTCAAAGGGAGGTGTTCGAACTGACGCCCGCCGCATGTGATGCAGGCTTCACATCTTCGCTTCATGGAGCGTCGAACATTCGATAACATTTCTGGAGTGTTTCGTATTTCCCCGGCTGCTGCACTGATGCGTGCTACAAGTTCCTCGGCGCTGTTTACGGGTGTTTCGAACACCAAGGATTTCATTGCCCCCAGAAGAAATAATCCAGACAGGAATGGTCTGGCGATCGGGGGAGGCCAATGCACTGGACCTCCACGGCCAATCTATCGTTCTCTACATGTTGCATTCAAGTGATTCCGAACAGAAATACTGAAATGTGCGGGGCTCCATCTTGCTGGAACCACATGGAAGTATGAGTCGCAGCGGTAACGTGTGCGCTGTCAAATAACTCTGGCAAAACTTGTTCAAGAATATCAGGTAGCGTGGACCAGTCAGGCGATCAGGCAGAATGTAGGGTCCTATTAGATTCCTCTGCGTTCGTGTACTCTGCCATCGTACAGCCAGTCTGTGTGCGATGGAAATAAAGCTTCCTTCCAGCGGACTCCTTCTTATCGTTCTGTCCCTCTGGCGGCTAATTCACCTCTCGACGGTGAAATTTGCATATTCTGCCTTTAACACTCTCTCGCTAAAATTTTCGCCGAGAACCCTGCTCGCTTTATTCACTGCCACGACACTTGCAATTCCTGGGCTACGTATCAGGCTTTCGATGGTCTTACTGATTCAGGAAGGCATTTCCGGACCACCTTTCTTATGTTATTCCGAGTCGTCTAGGTGTACTCTACCTCGTTGGTGGAAGAGTACACCTAGATAACACGGAATCACATAGGAAAGGTCGGTCAGAAAATGCCTTTTTTACTGTCTGAAGCACCTCTGGTTTTAAATTTGACAACAATGTCAAAATTTGTTTTGAACAAATTAGTCAGCAAGGGAATGCTTTTCACGCAAACCGCACCGAAATCCAACATTTTGCTCGTTTTTTAGCACCGTTTGTGCTTTAAGTGCCCTGAACAATGTTCGATTTTTTACATCAATTTTCCCCGGAGGATACCAAATCTGGTATCAAAATTCAAGTTAAAGTTTCAACTTATGAAAGCCATCAAAAAACTTAAAAAATATTGAAAATTTTTTTTCCCCTAGCGTTCCAAAGTCTAAGGCGCCCTCTAGCGATGTTTTAGCAGCAATATTGCTCAGAATTTTTTTTTAATGAAATAATAAATAATAACAATAATTTTGACCAAAACCCAAAGCGTTTCGACAATTTCCCCCGTTTTTAAGACCAGTTGAAGTTTTGCACCCTAAATTTTGTCGGCGCGTGGAGCCTTAGGAAAGAATTTCCGACCCAGCATTGCCTATATACTTCGAGTCGTCTTGTTGTACCCTACCTCTCCTAGAAGTTTGTAACATCTTAGCTGAAACACCCTGTATACATGTACTAAAAACATTAAAAAAAATAACCGATTTAATTTTAACCTTTTTCATTCCACTAAAAAAATTTTAAAATGATCTTTCCGATGTTTTAAGGTCTTAACAGTCGTACGTTAGAATTAAAAAATTATTAATGTGAAGCAATAAAAAGAAAACAATTCTGATACTAAGAGTGAAAAATGTCTCTAAAATGTATTTTGATCCAAAATAATAGACAATGTACTCTTTAATTAACAAATAATTAATTTATTTCATCTTAATATTTTAACCATTTTCATTCCAGTAAAAAAATATTAATCTTTAAATAGTAGCGTAATGCGAAATTGAAAGGTTCGAACTTCAGTTTCGAACCCGGGAACTACCGTTTATAAAGCAGCGGGTTAACCAACCAAATTACATCTACGTCGGGGAAGAACATTTAATTGAGCTTTAAAATAAAGGTAGATTTTTTTCAATATTCCATTTCGTTATTCGTTAAAGTAAAAGATTTTTTTCGGGCTTCATTTTTAAGTTAATGCTTTCAAACTTCATATAAATAATAGATGATGTACTTTTTAATTAACAAAGAATAATAGAAATAATCCTTTTAAAAAAACCTGTATATATTTATTAAAATCAAATTTCTATAAGTAATTAATAAAAGAAAAATTTACAGATAGCTATTGAAACGATTGCTTTTGTAATCAAAAAGTATGAAACAAAAATAAAGAATGTAATTAGAATTAACTATTACTGACATTTTAGGCAATTTTTTTCGTTTAATTTTGCAGCCACCGGAAACGCAAAAGTACATTTTTTTTAAAAGAATAGTTTTTGTATGGAAATAAACAGAAAAATAGAAATTTTCAAAATTACAAAATTATTAGATCGTGTTTTAAAAACCTCTGAAAAAAAAGAAGTTCCAAAAATATTTTAAAAAAATTGTAAAATAATTAAATTGAAAGAAAGATATTGTTTTTTTAACCGTAATTTTTAAGATATTTTATCAATATTTGTACAGATTACGTATAATATTGTTCAACATGTGGAAAAAAAGAAAAGCATGAACTTTTTTAGTGTAAAATATTTTTTCATTGACGCGAAAAAGAAAGTTCAAGCGGAACAACTTATAATTCGTATTCAAAAAAAGGAACCGATTTCGACTCATTTTTTATTTAAAAAAATTGTAAAATAATTAAATTGAATATATATATATAATTTTATTATATTAATTTTTAAATAAATTTATTTATATGCAAAGTTTCGTTGTTTTGTAAAAACAGAATTTTTTTCCGATATTCTCTGCAGATGGCGCCACGATACATTTTAATGCGTTTTAAGGTTTTTAATTAATATCTTTTTAACTAATTGGAATATCGGAATATAAATGGTCAAAACAGATTCCTCAGATCATTCCCAATACTTTGATACCTTCTGCTAGTTTCTGCGTTTTGCGGTTCTTGAGAAAATTGGGCGTCATCCGGACATACATAGATACGTTTGTTTATCTTCGGATTTTAATATATATGATGGTGTATTTGATTTGACTTTTTTGCGATTTCCAGTTATATATTTGTGTTTGGTATTGTGATTCTGGTATTTCATTTAATGTTTCTTATTTTCTATTGTGTACGTTAAATGTCAGTTTACTTTTATTTTGAGACTTGAAGGGTTCGAGGCCACAGTATATGTTAAATCATGATATTCGATATGTTTATACTATCTCCTGTAACTTTCTCCCCATCTCGGACTGGGGTCACTACGGACATTCCGAACACCCGTAAAATATCCGGCGTCAGCTAACCAAAGAGGAGAGAACGATCTGGGACTGGCTAGCCTTGCGGACGTGCCTGACAAACGCTCCCAATACGAATTTCGTAGCCTCGGACCACGTGGGTCAACTTTTGTCGGCTGAAAAGTTTATTTTTCAGTCTGGCGTCAGACAACTTTTACTACTTCGTTTATCGAATGATATTGATTTAAATTTTTAATTATGGTTCGGAAAAAAAAGTGAAAAATATTTTTGAACGGCACAGAAATGCAAGTGCAACACCTATTACCATGGCCGACAGCCCCGAAGGAACTCGACCTATTCCAACTTCTGGCCCTACCCGTGAAAATAGCATGGATATTCCTTTGCCCGCCTCACCCCAAGCTTCACGACCCGGAACACCACAGGACTTAGCCACCACTTCGCCGATTTTCCAGAATCTTAGGAGACTCGCAACAGAGATCAAGAGCTACTCCATCGCCATTGAAGGGACGCACTCTTTGATCAACAACTTGATGGCACAAGGCATGACTGACCCTGAGCACCCGACATTAATTGATAATGCAAATTTCCTGGATAAGATTAATGGATTCTACTGACAAGCGGTAAGTGAGTTTACCTCTCACCCCCTGCGACATACCAAACTGTACCCAGCATACACCTACTACTACGCCAGTTAAAAATAATCAATCATAATTCCCCCCTCCCCAAATCAACTTCGACTAAATGAAGGAAAACACTGATGATTTTACCTCCTCCCCACTAAGAAAGTTATCCAAAAGCCAATATACCACCTCCAATTCGGAAACAAACTTTAAGATCGATCTAACAAATAAATTTAATGCTTTGAACAATCAAACCCCTCTAACACACAAGGACGCAGAAACGCACATAGTTCCACACAACGCCAACATCTCGCCCAGCAAAAACATCAGAAATACTACTCCCGCTAACGTGAATCTTCCCCCATGCTTAAAATTACAGACAACTTCAGGACACACATGCAAACACTAACAAATAAAATATGCCACACATTAGATCCAAAAGGCCGGCCAATACATTAAATTATACACCGACATGACCGAACAACATGACGAACTTAACGACCTTCTGGAAAAACTTAACTACCCACATTACACAATAACACCTAAATCACAAAGACCTATTAAAGTTATACTTAAAGGACTCCCTCGCGACACAAACACGGAAGATATTAAAAACGACCTGTTTAACTTAGACTTCACAGTGTCAATTGAGTGACGCAACTCACAGGCAATATCTCAAAGTAACTCTTACATGTTTTCGTAATAACACTCCCAAGAAATCTTAACAACGCAAAAATTTTCGAACTTAAAAAACTAAGTTTCATAACAATAGTAATAGAAGGATTTGAAAGCAAAGGGGCGACCCAATGCTTTCAATGTAATCAATTGAACCATACTGCAGACAACTGCCATCTCGCTCCGAGATGTTTAAAGTGCGGAGATGCTCACCAGACTCGTGATTGCCAAATTAAACGGGTTGATTCACCCTACTGTCAGGGCCGGCGCTAGCAGTTTCGCCGCCCCGGGCAAAGAGGTAAAATGCCACCCCGTTTATAACAAGAATTAAATGATATAACCTAAATCTTTCCCATGCTTAATGGTAAAATAAAACGTGAGTAAAAAAAATTGCTATCAATAATGTTTAAGTTTTGATTAACAAAAAAAATATTAATTTATATTTTTGGCACTAAATTAAAATAAATTAGAGTTGCACAGAAATAAGTAAAGTCGTTTCTAGTATATAATGATAAAATACAGGTATTAAAAATACTAAAACAAATTATAGAACCACTAAATATTAAATTTTAATTACATATTAAAAATACATAGCGAGAGTTAAAAATCTTTACTTTTAATTCTGAGATTTTTTTTTTATAATTTCTTTAACATTAATTTCTTCAGCCAGTTCATGTTCAATGGCTATTGTTGTCAAGCCGTTTAGCCGATCCTCGGTATTAGTGGAGTGTAAATTTTTTTTAATTAATTTTAATTTGGAGAAACTCCTTTCTCCACTTGCCACACTTATTCGGAGAGTAAGCAATATCCTTAAAAATATACCGAGATTTGGAGCAAAATCCAGGTTCGATCTGAATTTTAAAAACTCGATTGGACTTTCTTTTTTATTTAGCAAAGCCAAAACCACTACTTTCTTGTCTGCCTGGTCCAGCGCGTTTATATCTGGTGAATTCCCATCAGCTAATACTGTTTCTAGATTTTTACAATACTTTTGTTCATCCTTTTGAGGAGTATATTTTAAATCACAAATATTGTATAAAAATTGGAAATAGTTGCTGTGGGTACTGATCAAATCAAACCTGGATTCAAGCGCATTGATAACTTTTTATCTAATGTGAAAAAATAAAACTCTGCCTTATATTTCAAAGTAGGATCGTCTATCCGATCCCCTCATGCTTCATAGTCGAAATTAACATTTCTTCTTCGAACTCTATGGCACGTTAAATCTGTCTAGAGCTGAAACGTCCTCCCGCAGGTGTGGTGTGGTAGTTAGGAGAGTTGTCGTCCACGTCACTTGACCATGGTTCAAAATTACGTGGTCCGTCACCAAAAGCCCTCGTGCAGCTGAACAGTGCGACGTTAATATTCACTCACTCGAACTCTATGACGTGGCTTAGGGAGCTCAAAATTAGCCGGTATGTCAGTTTCGTTGGCGAGTTCTCTAGCATCGCAAAGCATTTTGTACAAAGGCTGTGTCCGATCTAAGATCCTCGAAAAAATCTGTACAACTTTTCAAGAGCTCAATAGCAGATAGTAAATCATAGTCTTTTATCTAGAAGAGCTTACTTATAGGATTGAAACAATTTAAGATTTGGACCAAATTACAAAAAATGCAGCATAAGAGCTTAAAAAAAAATTAGGGGTACTTAACCTTTGTTACTGCCGGGCTGCAAAGACATGATAGGTATTTCACGCGGGCCGCATACACATGACAGTTATTTCATGCGGTCTGCAACATGCGGATAATGGAAAAGACACACTATAAGACCAAAGCAACTTTGACAAAATTTGTAAAACTAATTTTTTTGGCTTTTATGTTAATACTATATTAACTTTTCTATCAAACACGCACACTCAAGCATTTATTTTTATGACTTTTTTATAGCTATGGGACATAATTTCTATTTCCTTTTATCAATCTCTTACTTACATTCTACTATTAAAAAACAGATTACAAAATCGATATATTTAATTGCTTGTTTAAAAGATTTCCTTGCTTAATTTTTAGCATATTGTTCTCTAACATTGAATTTCTTAGTGCAATGGGCCATGACCGGGCCGCATGCGGGCCGCAGGTCGAGTATCACTGACTTAAATCGCTTAACACACCTTAATAGTCCAGAAGCCTTTATAGAGCTACCAATCTCCAAGTTATTACAAACAGCAAGTAAAGCATTGTATATCCCTCCTACTTGATACCTTGGTGGTTTTAATGCATCTTTGGCTTTCCCAGCGATTTTGTTTGAAATCACGTATCTATTTTATAAATTGTGTTCATATTTTTAATTCTGTAATGCAGACTTTGCTTTCACTTTAATTAAATAGTTTTATACTAGGAACAAGCAAAAAAATAGTACCTATATTCTTTCACATTAATTATAGTTCTGTAACAATAAAACTTTAATTAAATCCTTTTTCTGTTGCTTTTTTTTCTGTCATAATATTGACATGCTTTTGTTGCCTTTTTTAAAGATTTTAAATATTGATATGGAATTATGGATTTTAAATATTGGAACCTATTATTACTAGATTTTTTTTCGTAAATATACATACTAACGCTTTTAAACCTTTTCACAATCACGAAAAATACATTTTGAAGGATTTTTGAGAAATATAATAGTAAAATGAAACAGAGTAAATATTAAAACTATTGCAAACTGATACCACCGACTATTTAATTTTTAGTGCACAATTGTTCTATGGAACACTGATTAATAGCCTCTCGTTTATCTATTGGATGAGTGATTATGTTCTGAAACTTTTTTGATATATTAAAATAGGAATTCCAAGTATTTTATATTTGTATTCGTTGCAATTAAACGATTGAGATTTAAAGCCTTTATATATTAATCACAATGAAAACATATTTTAATAAGATTGAAACTTAAATTTAAAAATGTTTTGGAAGTTATTTAGGCTGAAAATCATTATTGTTTGCTTTTTAGGGCTACTAATTCTGTGTTATTTTGATATCACTATATATTCAAATTAATTATCTATTTAATAATTATGTTTTGAAATTTAAAATTGAAGCCTGAAATTTTGCAATTTATCTAAAGGATGTTTTTGCATTAAAAATTTGTATTTTTTAAAAATATTTGTATTTTTTTTTGGTTTAAAAAAATCTTCGTCTTTTAAATATTTTCTTAAAATTTCTCTTCATATTAAACTGCAGATAATTTATTAACTCAATTTTCAAATTTTTCAAAATATGCATTTTGAGGAACTTTATTAGTAGCATTTAGAATATTTTTCAATATTTTCAAGATATTATACATTTTTTATGTATTTTTATAATTAATTATACACATAATTATACACTTGATTAATTATATACGTAATATATATAATTAATTACTCACATAATTAATTATTAGACTGCATTAAATATTCCTTCAAATTGCCCGTGTAAAACAGAGGTTCCCAAACTTTTTTGTCTCATAGACCCCTTACCATGTTTTTTGATTTGGGGTAGACCCCTGCTTAATTAATATCGAATTTTTGCAAATTTATGAACTTAAATGTCTTTTTGATAGCTAGTACTGTTACTAGTACTTTAAAAGAAATCAATTTATAACTAATGAAGCATAGATTTAAAGTTTAAAAAGCATATGTTAATTAATTAAATTAAAAGTTAATTAATATATAAACGAACTGTTAAATAAAATAACCAAACAACACACAATTGATTTTAAAGGGAGGAATGAATCTGGGGCTACAATAACAAATTTTCAACATTTAGTATCTATCTTGTCCGATTTAACCTTAAATCTCCTCTGTTAGTTGTGTCCAGTTTCTTTTTTTGTTTTGGAGATTGGCAACTGCGCTAAAACTCCTTCTTACTAGGAAAAATATTTAAAAACTTCCTCACGATATTCCATAACTCGGGACAAATAACAGGTTTGCCTTTTTAAATCCAAAATTGCTGGCATTCATTTCTAAACTTTAAAATCTTCATTGGTGCATATCACGATCAGATCCTGTTGTCACGTGACATTTTTTTTTCGGTATGACCATATAAATTCATTTCCTACTGTGGTATCACCATAGTCAAATCATTCTCAAACCTGGTTTCAAAATCTGAATAAAAGGTAGTTAAGTATGTTGAACGTAGGTTAAAACTTGCTGACTGATTGTCTGGGTTAATTTGAGAAAATTTCGGACCTCCAGTATTATACTTCTTAAGTTTAAAACTGGAAAGAAACGCTAAAATGGTCCTTGTTTTAAAAAAAATTATGCTGTCACCTTGTACGATCAAATTAACCTCATTAAAGTTAGTAAATAAATCTGCTAAATAAGTAAAATTTCGTTTCCACTTAATTAAATTATCTTTTAAAATTAAAGTCATGATCTAGTTTAATGAGAGTTAATATCACATAGACCTCCACTTACACTTTAATGAACCCCGAATTGTTTTTTTGCTGACGTGAACCCCTTGGAGGTTATCATAGACCCCTGGGGGTCTATGTAGACCACTTTGGGAATGACTGGTGTAAAAGATCTTAATTAAAAAGGTATCGTGCAAATTTCTCTTAAAATGACAATAACATGCAAAAAAAAATGTTGAAGGTTTCAAAATGTAATCTTACAAAATAATGGCTATCCTAACAGACTTAGAATAGATTAGAAAAATTATATGTTTATTTCACATGTTACATTCAAAAAAAAAAAAAGAAAAAAAGTGTCTATATAAGTAAAATTAACTTTTTTTCCCTTTGAAAATTCTTTTAACACTTTGAAGCAATATGAATTAAGTATTTAGCAATTATAGACTAGTTCATTTTTATATTACTAAACAAAATTATCACAATATATTACGATTACAAAACAAAATCATCATAATTAATATTACTACGTTGTATTTCAATTTCGAGCTATTGCTGTTAGGATTTTTTATGTATGGTAAATAATTAATGGATGTACTCAAAAGCTCATTAATGTTTTGCATTTTAAATGACCTACTATCATCCTTTATAAGCGACTAAAGAAGTTATTTTTATACGAGAGGCAAATAATATTTTTTCATTTGAATAACAATATTAATCGAAAATGTTTTAAGACGATTGCGGTGTATTCAAGCTACGAAAGCACACATACTTAAAAATGTTAATCAACATGAAAATATTCTACGAAACTGATGACATTTATATTTATGTATATAAAACTAGAAATAAATAAATAAAGTAGAAAAATCACAAATGCAGCAAAAAAAAAAAAATTTCTTTTCACTTTATCTTTTTGAAAGATTAAAATTCCTGGGCATTGAACCTTAGTAATCTAAAAGAGAATTTAAAAATGAAAATATAGTTACCTTTTTTGTTGTCCGACTTTGTTTTCTCTGCATAAGCACAGGAAGCTAAAAGAATTAGTTCGAAAGTCAAATTGACACTAGATTCCCTCAGTTTTCTTCGAAAAAGGGTTTTTTTCTCAGTGTCATTCTGCCCCTCTTTCCATTCATAAAACTTGACTGTGTTTTTAATCACTTTTGTTGAGACTAATCTATGCCAAAATCTATCTCTTTCAATAGTACCTGAATTCACGCATACAAAGCAGCAAGAGTTGTACGAAATTAGTTGAAAGAGAAAGAACCGGATGCCGAAATTATTCTTTGTCACCTCCTCCCCCTTCCCCCAAGGGACCAGCGTTGGGAAATACAGCTTTAAATACTAATGAATACTTTTTAAAAAATAAAAAACTCTAGGACTCCATAGAAAACGTGAATATTTTGCATTCTTTTTTTTAATTTTTTTCTTCGAATTTTTATTTTGACTCTTAGAACTCCTGGGTAATCTTGGTTTATTTTCTTCATAAACTAGTTAATTTAGCAGCCAATTTTCCGCCTCCTAATATAACCGCCCCGGGCAGGGGCCCGGCTTGCCCACCCCTAGCGCCAGCCCTGCTACTGTATTAACTGAGGGCAAGCCAGTGCCCTTCGAATTGTCCATTGGCACGATTCCCAGGGATGGCAGCGATCCCGAAATCATGTGCAACACCGTGAATCATACCGGGCAAACTTCCAAGTCCAAAGATTTTCGCTCCAACTTCCAAGAGAATGCCCGTCTTCGTCTGGTACACCATCCGTTACCCAAGATTGTGCCCGTGGAATACCTGCCCTTTTGCGTGAGGGGCAAGTTTAGTCAGCTGGCCCGAGGCAACAGGGGCCTGATGGTGGTCAAAGGAGGGGAGCAACAAAAATTTTTTCAAGAGCTCGGACTGTATGCCATGGCCCTGGAGACGCTGCCGAAATTCAAAGACATTTGCGATGGAACCTTTCCCAACCCCGTGCATGAGGGTGTGCACGAGGAAGAGGACATTTCGTATTGCACCATGCTAAAATCGTTTCAATTTGCCAAATACCTGCAGCAGTTTAATAAGCTGCATACTGAATGGAGCTATAAAGTTACGGTACAGTAAAAAAATGGACATTGGACCGGAAAAAGGGGGATCGAGTTGACACAAGAGTCGACTCGGTCCCCCTTTTTCGGGCCAAATAGTGTACCAAGATTGGAGTGCACATTTTAAACACTTGTGTGAAATCGTGCTGTTTGATGGATTCATCTGTATGGTGGAACTTTGTGCTGTTTGATGCACCAAGATTGGATTCATCTGTATGGTGAAACCTTGTGTTGAATCGTGATGTTTGATGCACCAAGATTGAATTCATCTGTATGGTGGAATCGTGCACTAAAGATTTCTTTCACCAGTGTCTGGTGATTCAAAGTTGGAAAAGCATCAGCCAATAGGAATCGATTCACGTGACCCAGCAGGGTATAAAAGGCGAGTGCTCAGCCACCAGAGATATTCTCACTCAGCACCCTGTCTCACTTAGCCTTTTCTCCCATGCCAACGTGTTTCACCATGGTGGTCAGCCTGTCCCGATCGAACTGTCCATTGCCAGCATTCCGGAGGATGGCAAAGATCCAGAAGTGATATGCATCATGGTGGATCATTCCAACCTCCTCACGACCGCCAAAGACAGCCGAGCCAACAGGTACATCAATGAACGGCTCAGCCTGAAAAGCCGCCTGCCCGGATCCGTACCTCTAAAATACCTGTCTTTCTGCGTCCGGGGCAAATTTTGTCACCTGGCGCAAGGAAACAGAGGCCTCATTTTTGTCAAGGGCTCGTACCAGCGGAAAATGTTTGAAAAGCTGGGACTTTTTACCATCATCCTGGAAATTCTGCCCCATTTCCGATATTTAAATGACCACGCCCTACCTGACCACCTGCATGATGTGGTGCACGAGGACTTTGATATATCCGAGTGCACCATGGTGAAATCGTATCGATTTGCGCGATACCTGCAGCATTTTAACAAGATGTGGGCTGAATGCAAAAGACAGACGGCCCATCTACTAGAGTGAGTCAAAAAAACATTTTACCCGAAAAAGGGGGATCGAGTCGACACAAGAGTCGAGTCGGTCCCCCTTTTTTCAAGACACACAATATGCCAACGTTGGAAGGTACTTTATCACAACATGCTTACCTGTTGTCGTCTTCTTATCATACCCAGATGAGAGGGCTTGTCTCGTTGAGTTGGCATGTCCTCTGTTTTCTCACCGAGATGGGAGGGCTTGTCTCGTAGTGTTCCGCCGTTTTCTCACCAAAATGCATCCATTTCATTGGACCCCTTCACGATGCCTCCATTTCATTTGACCCCTGTTAAAATTTCATTTGTGGATGACCCCTGTCTAAATTGTCTCTCTGGGATGGAATGAAAAATTTTCTCTCGCCCCGTGATAAAATCTTTTTGGGAGAAATCTGAAAAATTTTACCCTGTCCATACCGACCTACGTCCCTGGGATATTTTGTGTCCCTCTCAAATCGAGACCCTAAAAACAACGTTGGGATAAAAAATTGGGTGAAAAATGGATAAGAGTCATACAAAAGAGCTGTTTGAACTTTCCTTTGGGATGGAAACATTAAATGCATGTTTTGGATAAAAAGCAGGTTAAAAGTGTACAAGAGTCATGTAAAAAGAGTCGTTTGAAACGAAAATGGGGGAACAAAAATACGGTGTTGAGATGGTGTCAAATGAGAGGGTTTCAAGTGAAATGGTTTCAAAGAAGAGGATTTTCGTTTCAAATGAGAGGGTTTTCGATTCAAAAGAAATGGTTTTCGTTTCAAATGAGAGGGTTTTCGATTCAAAAGAAATGGTTTTCGTTTCAAATGAGAGGGTTTTCGATTCAAATGAGATGATTTTAAATGAGAGGGTTTTCGATTCAAATGAAATGGTTTTCGATTCAAATGAGATGGTTTTCGATTCAAATGAGATGATTTTAAATGAGAGGGTTTCAAATGAAATGGTTTTCGTTTCAAATGAAATGGTTTTCGTTTCAAATGAGATGGTTTTAAATGAGACAGTTTTCATGATTAATTTCAAGTGAAATGGTTTCAAATGAGATGATTTTCAATTCAAATGAGATGATTTTCAATTAAATTAGACAGTTTTCATGATTATTTTCAAGCGAGATGGTTTCAACAAAGGTTGTTTTCGTTTCAACAAAGGTCGTTTTCATTTCAACAAAGGTTGTTTTCCATTACCAATCATTTTTTGAAAGGGTCACGGTGCTCAACTATTTTTTCGACCGACTGCATAAGGATAGTCTTGCTCGTAAGACGTGACTCTATTCGGCCACCGACCCAGATTTCCAAACACAATAGTGAAGCGATGTCGACACTGGTCCAATAAAATTGTTACCGAAACCATTTTTTTACATTTTCTTGTCTCCAAGCTTGATATTTTTTGGACAAAAAAATGAGACTGGTTTCAGGCAAAAATGAAATTTGTTTTTACAAAAAAATATTTACAAAAAATATTTACATGCAAGGCAAACAATTGCGTACAGACAGAACCAGTGGTTTAATCACTTTAAACCTAATAGTCTTTC